>CM039676.1:504276967-504412410 GCA_022496015.1 Hordeum marinum
CTTCCTTTTGGGTATAACCCTTGGCCACGAGTCATGCCTTATACTTCTCAATAGTACCATCAGGCCTAAGCTTTTTCTTGAATACCCATTTGCACCCTATAGGTTTGCACCCATAAGGTCGGTCTGTTATCTCCCAAGTTTCATTTGACAAGATGGAATCCATCTCACTATGGACCGCTTCCTTCCAGTAGTCAGCGTCTTCAGATGCATAGGCCTCTGAAATAGAACTGGAGTGTCGTCTATGAGATATACAAAAAAAATCATCACTAAAGGAATTTGCAGTCCTCCGTCTCTTGATCCTTTTAGGAGTCTCATCATTGTCCTCCAGGGGATCTTCAAGATGTTGAGTCGAAATGATAGGTTCAGAAATTTCAACTACATCTTGACTCGATGAACTAGGCAACTCTTGATTTGATGAGATACCCCTATCCTTCATGGGAAAGATATCTTCAAAGAAAGTCGCATCATTCGACTCCATGATTGTACCGACGTGCATGTCCGATACCTCAGATTTTACAATCAAGAATCTATAACCAATGCTATGAAAAGCATAGCCTAGAAAACACAATCCACAATTTTTGGTCCAAGCTTTCGCTTCTTTGGAATTGGTATATTCACTTTTGCTAAGCAACCCTAAGGACGTAGGTAAGAGAGTTTTAACCTTTTCTTCTCCCATTCCTTGAATGGAATTATCTCTTTGTTCTTTGTGGGAACTCAGTTTAGGACATGACATGCAGTCAATATCACCTCCCCTAACCATGCCTTAGATAGACCCGATGTGTCTAACATCGCGTTAACCAAATCAGTTAGAGTACAATTCTTTCTTTCGGCTACCCCATTTGACTGAGGTGAATAGGGAGGCATCCTCTCATGGATTATTCCATGTTCCACACAAAAAGAACCAAATTCATTGGAAAAATACTCTCCACCACGATCGGACCTAAGCCTCTTGATTTTTCGATCAAGTTGGTTTTCCACTTCAGCTTTATAGTTCTTGAAAAAAATTCAAAGCCTCATCTTTTTATTTCAAAATATACACATGGAAATATCTAGTGGAGTCAGCAATTGATGTCATGAAATATTTCTTTCCACCTTTTGTCAAAACACCATTCATTTTACAAAGATCTGAATGTATGAGTTCTAGTGGTACAAGATTTCTTGTTTCCGTAGTTGTATGAGACTCACGATGTTGCTTAGCTTGCACACAAACTTGACACTTAGATCCCTTTACAACAGTGAAATTAGGGATTAAGTACAACTTGGCTAGCCGCGTCATACAACCAAAATTAACATGACAGAGACGTGAATGCCAGACATTTGATTCACTATTGTTGCAAACATGATGAACAACTTTATTACAAACATCTGACAGAGATAATCTAAACAAGCCTCCTGACTCCTAACCTTTACCAACAAAACTTCCATACTTGGATATTACAAATTTATTGGAATCAAAGACAAGCTTGTAGCCATCTCTACATAGAAGAGATCCGCTAACAACATTTTTATTGACGGAGGGGACATAATGCACGTTCTTCAGCCGCACGATCTTCCCCGAAGTAAACTTCAAATCGACCGTGCCAACACCATGAACAGAAGCACTTGAACCATTTCCCATCAGCACAGAAGTAGTTCCTACGGCCTGATAGGAAGAAAACACGGAAATATCACCGCATACATGCACATTAGCACCCGTGTCAATCAACCAATTAGGCGAACGACATACAGAGATAATAGTGGGAAGTATACCATACCCAACGTCCTTCATCTCAGCCTCACCAATGAAAACATGGGCAATCTTGTCACCTTTGCCATGTTGATGCTTGTCATAATGGTTAGGGCAGCTAGGGCCCCGATGAGCAGGATCTTCGCAGACATGACATACACCTTTCCTCTTGTCAGTCTTCTTCTTGAAGTTGGTGTGTTGCAAAGCCTTGTTATTCCCATCAAACTTTACCTTGCCATCAAACATGCCCTTGTTCTTGAACTTGTGGGGCTTGAAGTTTTTCTTCTGTACCAAATTGGCACTAGAACCTCCCTCAATACGTCGAACACGTATGTCTTTTGCTCTCGCCTTTTCTTCCACATCAAGAGTACCAATGAGATCCAGAACAGAAAACTCCCGTCTCTTATGCCTCAGAGAGGTAGCAGAGTTCCTCCACGAAGGAGGGAGCTTAGTAATGATAGCTCCAACAACAAACTTGTCCGATAACATACAATTGAAGTGCTCAAGTTCTCTAGCAAATGACTGTATCTCATGAGCTTTCTCAACCACAGAGCAATCATCAGTCATCATGTAGTCATAGAATTATTCCATGATATACAGCTCAGTGCCGGCATCCGAGACCCCAAACTTGAAGCATAAGCATCAACTATGTTCTCACCAAGAACACTCAAAAGAGCAGCCTTAAACAAGGTATCCGCTTTCTGAAAAACTTGCTCCTCTTGAGGATTACGATCTCCTTCAGGTTTGCCAAGAGTGGCATCATAGCAGCTCATGGTTTGAAACCATAGAACAGCCCTCACACGCCACCTCTTATAGTGCACACCCTCAAACATAGCAGGCCTCATGGAAGCAGCAAAACCACTTGGGGTAAATTGCCTATGATGAGGTTTTTTGATTGTTGGAAATATGAGCAATTTACCGAATGATTTAAACGAAATAAACAGTAGATAAAACAATATGATAGTAAAAGAGGCAACACTAGTCATGCGGCTTAGAGGAGAGTATGCCACAATAAGAGGGACAAAACTTATCAGGGAAACTAGAGGATAGTAGATGAATATTATGTGAACATGTGAACTATACCGAAACATATGTGGAAAAGAAACTAGACCAAGTATCTCTAGCAGAACCTCGAACATGAAAAACAGGAATACGTACTGAGCGGTGGTAGCAGCAGGATTGGTGTTGGGGGTATAACCCAGCGGTGAGACCCGCCCTAGAGGCTCCGAGTCACATCTGGTGGCTCATACACCAGCCCAAGGATGGGCCTTGAAGACTCAAGCCCAAGACGTTGGGCGGCCTGCCAATATGGGCCAAGACGTGGCTCGGACAGAGAAGGTATGAAGACCCGGGCAGGTAAGCCGCCCGGAGACAGCTTGCTCAGGAAGGCAAGACAATGTAGAGATAGACTCGGACACGTTGTGAGAGTCGGTTATGACTTGTAAGACCCGTGGTCTTGACCTCCTATATAAAGGCGAGACCCGGGGCGACTTAGAAGGAGACTAAGGAATCGAGAGCTAGGTCAAGCGATTCCGCTCCCTTGTAATCGAGATTCCAAGCAATACAAGCACAAGAAGGACGTAGGCTTTTACCTCTACTTGAGGGGCCGAGCCTGGGTAAACCTGTGTGCTTCGTCCCGATCAACCCCTTTGAGTCCATCATCTTAGTGATGGCCTCGAATCTAAGTACTCGGACATCTGTCGTGTCGAAACCACGACGCCCACCGTGGGACTAGCGCTCGGTGGTGTTGAGTTCTCAAAGGGCTCTCTCCCAGGGTTCGAGGGATACGTGGTCGGAAGGATGAGAAAAATTCGCCGCGGCCGGTTCTACATCGACGATGCCGGCTGGGGTCCTGAGGCCGACTCTATCGAATATGGGTTTCGGGTTCCCTTCGGCGGAATCCACGTCTTCATCGGCAAGGTGGACGGATCTATGCCCAGGCCGGACGTCTGCACCAACATCGTCGAGCCAGCTCGGCGCGCGCAACCCACCCAACACGCACGACCCGCCCGTGCTAACCCGAGCCGGAAGCATGTCTTCGTGGGTTTCACTCAAGGGATGGACCTTGAGGCCTCTATGTCATAGGAGACTCTCGTCTATTCAGAGGACGGGTCTTCAAGAGGAGATGCAGAATCAATCTACCCGCTTCACAACGGCGGGCTCGGGGACTACGATGAGCTTTACCCCGAGTCGGAGCATTTTGAGCCGGAGGATCACAGGCTGCCGATTCATGCGGCCGTGTTCATGGCAGGGTCAGCGCTGGGCACGAGCAACACAGCTATCGGAGCCACAAACATGGGGGCTAACCCGCTGCCGCCGACTCAGGTTCTTCTAGATCTAATGAATGAGCTCGCAACCCTGATGGCGGCTGAAGTCATGCCGGATAATCAAGCGGCTCGGAATTTGGAGATCACAAGGCTTAAGGACCGGATGGCGGAGGTCCAATAGGGGATTGGTGAGTTAAAGGCTCAGATGGATGCTGAGGTACAGCGCCTTAGGACAGATGCTTTCCGCCTTGAGCTAGAGCAACAATCGGCAGCTGCGGTGCAATGGATGAGGCATCAGTCCCGCTTACCAAAGCAATACGAGGCCAGTAATCTTTTTAACTCGCCAAGAACGGGATGGACAGCGGACGCGCCTGGGAGTCAGCCAGCGGCTCGACAACAGCTTAACCCACCCTGACGAAACCAGGCCTCACCAGCGGCTTTTCCGACGCCGGCGGGTCACTACTCAAACCCGATAGAGAACATGGTGGCCGCAGCAACCCGGCTTGAAACAATCCTCATTCCAGATGAGGCGTCCTTTACAGAAGATGTGTGGAATGCCCTTGGATACCTTCAAACGGCGATAACCTAGCAAGAGAAGTATACTTACAGTCGGAGCCGCGTGCATTCAACCCCCCTCCCCAGCCGCAGCTACAACCGATGCTATAAGTCGCCGACGGGTTCTAGCAGTGGTAGACACCAGGAGCTACTGTGAGATGATCAGACGGCTCTGGAGGCACAGGCGCTAGCAGACTGAGTGAGAGTACAGCGAGAGGCAGCGGCTCTGGCAGTGGCGGTTCATCAAGAGCCTGCGCATTCCATCTTAGTTGGAACGGGAGTGGCTACCATGGCCGTAGGAGTCCCATGCTTGGTGCCGGCTCTATGGAACAAGCGTCTGCCGAAGGATTTCAAAGGCCCTCATAAGGTCCCGAATTACACTGCAGACTTGCCCCCAAAGGCTTGGATTGAAAGTTATGAGCTGGCTATGGAAATGTTGGATGTCGGTGACGCGGTCTACGCAAAATACTTTATCATGATGTTGGAAGGTCCGGCTCGCACGTGGTTGAAGGGTTTGCCACCCAATACCGTCAACTCATGGGCTGAGCTAAAAGCAAGGTTCATCAAAAAAATTCAAGGAACTTGCAAGCAGCCTATGACTATTGTGGATCTGGATCACTGTGTTCAACAGGAGAATGAGTCAGCTCATCATTGGGTCCGGCGGGTGTCGACTCTCATCCACTCGTCTGAACAGATCACGGTGGCTCAAGCGGTGCTGATCCTGGAGAAAAACTGTCATTTCGTCCCTCTAAAGCAGAAGCTCGGCCGGCTCAAACGTACGTGTCAGGACATGGGAGAACTCATGGTGGCTCTCACAAAGTATGCCGACTCTGATAACATGAAGGATCCAGGCTCTAATGAGGAGAAAACTGGTCAGGGTAAAAAGAATAACCATGGCAAGGGTGCGGCAGGCAACGGTAACCAAAGCAAGAGGAAGAACCCGGATGGCGGGTCAGAATTGGTGGCCAACACCAGCACCGGCCACAATTGACCTAAGGGAAATGGGTGTTTGGGAACGTTGCATGGGAAACAAAAAATTTACTACGCACACGCAAACCTATCCATGGTGATGAGCATCTATGAGAGGGAGAGTGGATCTACGTACCCTTGTAGATCGCTAAGTGGGAAGCGTTAAGAAACGCGGTTGGTGTAGTCGATCTTCTTCGCGATCCAAATCGCCGAGCGTCCCGCGATCCAATCACGAACCGTCTCGCGATCCGATCACGCACCGTCCCGTGATCTCGTCACGGTCCGTCCCGCGATCCAATCACGATCGTCTCGTGGCCTTGATCACGATCCTTCCGATCTAGTACCGAACAGATGGCACCTCCGCGTTCGGCACACGTGCAGCTTGATGACGATCTCCACCGTCTTGATCCAGCAAGAGGAAGTGGAGAGGTGGAAGAGTTCGTCGGCAGCGTGACGACGCTCTGGCGATGGTGGTGGAGCAATTCCGGCAGGGCTTCGCCTAAGCATTGCGGAAATACGATCTAGAGGAGAAACTATGCACCAGTGGAACGGGTAGCACGTGGCCGAAAAACTAGTGCAAAAACCCTCTATTCCACCAATATATATAGGAGGAGAGGAGAGGCAGCCTTGGCGCAAGGGCAAGGCCCTCTAGGAGTTGGCCGGCCAAGGTGGAGGAGTCCTACTCCTCCAATCCTAGTAGGAGTAGGATTCACCCTTTTTGCCTCTTTTTTTTCTGGCGCCATGGGCCTTTTGTGGCTGTTCCACCAGCCCACTAAGGGCTGGTTATTATTCTCCCACAGCCCATGGACCCTCTAGGGTCGAAATACCCCTCCCGGAGGTCTCCCGGTACACTACCGGCACTCCCGGTACACTATCGATGAGCCCGAAACTTTTTCGGCGACCAAATTGGGACTTCCCATATATGAATCTTTACCTCCGGACCATTCCGGATCTCCGTGATGTTCGGAATCTCATCCGGGACTCCAAACAACCTTTGGTCACCACCATACATAAGTCTACATTACCGTAACGTCACCAAACCTTAAGTGTGCAGACCCTGCGGGTTCGAGAACTATGTAGACATGACCGAGACACCTATATGGTCAATAACCAATTGCGGGACCTGGATGTCCACATTGGTTCCTACATATTCTACGAAGATCTTTATCGGTCGAACCTCTATGTCAAGGATTCAGTTAATCCCGTATGATGTTCCCTTTCTTCTTCGGTATGTTACTTGCCCGAGATTCGACCGTCGGTATCTCCATACCTAGTTCAATCTCGTTACCGGCAAGTCTCTTTACTCATTCCGTAATACAAGATCACGCAACTAACAATTAGTCACATGGCTTGCAAGGCTCATTGTGATGTTGTATTACCGAGTGGGCCTTGAGATACCTCTTCGTCACAAGGAGTAACAAATCCCAGTCTCGATCCATGTCAACTCAACAGACACCCTCGGAGACACCTGTAGAGCACCTTTGTAGTCACCTAGTTACGTTGCGACGTTTGATACACACAAGGTACTCCTCCGATATTTGTGAGTTGCATGATCTCATGGTCATAGGAACATATACTTGACATGCAGAAAACAATAGCAATAAACTGACACGATCATAAGCTACATTTGTAGTTTGGGTCTTGTCCATCACATCATTCTCCTAATGATGTGATCCTGTTATCAAATGACATCTCATGTCCATGGCTAGGAAACCTTAACCATCTTTCAATCAACGAGCTAGTTCACTAGAGGTATACTAGGGACATTGTGTTTGTCTATGTATCCACACATGCATCCATGTTTCCAATTAATAAAATTATAGCATGGATAATAAACGATTATCATGAACAAGGAAATACAATAATAAACACTTTATTTATTGCCTCTAGGGCATATTTCCAACAATGGGAAGTGTAGACCGCCTTTTAACAAGGGTAAAACTCCTTTCAACTTAGAGGAGATGCTCAACAAACCTTGCCCGGAGCACAACCGGCCTGACAGACCAGCGGGTCACACGTGGGGCAATTGCCACATCATGCAGAAGTTCAAGGACCACAACATGCGACAACATAACAATGATGGTGGTGGCCCGCCCGACGGATCAGGACCAGGCGGGTCAGGAGCCGGGTTTGGATCCGGCAGCTCAGGTTTCGGTCATCATGGCCAGGGTAATCAAGGAGGACATCATCAGCACTCTCGTGGCCATCATCAGCAACAGAATAATCAGTCTGGATATCAGAGTAATCCAAAGCAGCTCAGTTCGGGCCAGTATCATGTTTTTACCACTAGCCTTAACAAGCGGGATCAGAAAGTGCGCAAACGGGCGATTAATGCGATCGCGTCGGCTCTACCGCGATACTTGAAGTGGTCTGAGTATGACATCATGTGGATCCGGGAGGATCACTCGCCACGTGTTGATGACCCGGGCCGGCTAGCCCTTGTGATTGCCCCCCAAGTGGGAGGATATATGTTGAATAAGGTACTTATGGATGGTGGCAGTAGCATCTATATCCTGTACTATGACACCTTTCGGCAGATGAAGCTGCTTGATAAAGACCTTAAGCCCTCCTCCACAGTCTTTCACGGTGTGGTGCCTAGCCAGTTAGCTTACCTCCGTGGGTAGGATCTCCTGGGAAGTTGCCTTTGGTGACAAGTACAACTACACGGTAGAGTCCTTGTGGTTTGAAGTCGTCAAAATCAAGAGCCCCTATCACGCCTTGTTTGGGCGACCGGCTTATGCCAAGTTCATGCTAGGCCCTGCTATGTCTATTTGCAGCTCAAGATGCCTGGGTTAAAGGGGACGATTACTGTTAGTGGTGATCGGAATACGACTATTTAGTGCGAGGAAGGGGACGCGGCTTACGCGGAATCAAGTTGTGCTGAGGCAGAGCTCAAGTTTTATAAGGAAAATGTTGACCCGGAGGACATGACTCCGCTGAAAGAGCGTACCACAAAGGTTGATCCGCCCCTGAAATTTTTGGCGGATGATACCAAGTTGATGGATTTCACTCCGGGTGACTCATCTCAAGAGTTCACTATTGGGGCCAATATGGATCCCAAATAGGAAAGCGCGCTCGTCAAATTCATCCGTGAGAATCGGGACATCTTCGCATGGAAACCTTCTGACATGTCGGGTGTACCGAGAGAGTTCGCTGAGCACCACCTTAATGTGGATCCTAAGTTTAAACCTATCAAGCAATTTCTACGGCGGTTCAACGAGGAGAGACGCAAGGCCATCGGGGAAGTGGTCGCCCGGCTCTTGGCGGCGGGTTTCATCGTCGAGGTCTTTCACCTAGAGTGGCTTGCTAACCCAGTGCTTGTGCTCAAGAAGAACGGCACATGGCGTATGTGCATAGATTACACGGATCTTGACAAAGTTTGTCCGGTTGATCCCTTTGCTCTTCCTGGCATTGATCAGATCATCGATGCTACGGCGGGTTGTGAGAGTTTATGTTTCCTGGATGCGTATTCTGGATATCATCAGATCAAGATGGGAGTCAAGGACCAAGAGAAGACGGCTTTCATCCACGCCTTTTGGTGCCTTCTGCTACGTGTCTATGCCTTTCGGTCTCAAGAGTGCCCCTGCGACTTACCAGCGTTGTGTGCAGAATTGTCTTCATAGCCAAATTGGGCGTAACATTCACGCATATGTGGATGACACTGTGATCAAGTCAAGTAAGAAGGAGACTCTGCTTGACGACCTGAAGGAGACCTTCGACAATCCGTGGGTCTATAAGATGATGCTGAACCCGGCGAAGCGTGTCTTTGGTGTTCCGGCAGGCAAGCTCCTGGGATTTCTGGTCTCTAAGCGTGGCATTGAAGCTAACCCGGATAAGATCAAGGCTATCACCTCCTTGGCTGAGCCGGCGTGCATCAATGATGTTCAACGCCTGGCAGGGCGGATCACCGCGTTGAGCCGGTTTATAAGCCGCCTGGGTGAGAAAGCCACCCTTTATATCAAATTATGAAAAAGACAGACAATTTTGACTTGAGTATGGCGGCACGTGAAGCGTTTGAGGCGCTCAAGAAGCAACTTACTGAGCCGCCGGTCTTAGCCGCTCCGGCTGAGAAAGAACCCTTGCTCTTGTACATGGCGGCTAATAACAGGTTGTGAGCACTGCGACCGTCGTCGAGCACAAGGAGGCAGTGAAAGAATATCCTGTTCAGAGGTCGGTTTATTATATCAGTAAGGTCCTAACAGAGTCCAAACAGAGGTATCCACATTGGCAGAAGCTAGTATATGGGGTGTTCATGGCCAACCACAAGCTGAAGCACTATTTCTTAGGACACCAGATCACCGTGGTCAGCTCTGCCTTGTTGGGAGACATAATTCAAAACAGAGAAGCCACTGGCAGGATTGCTAAGTGGGCATTGGAGTTGGGACCTCTCAATCTGAAATACGTACCTCGTATGGCTGTCAAGTCTCAAGCCCTTGTGGATTTCATAAACGACTGGATAGAGTGTCAGGCGCCCGAAGAAAAGCCGGATAACACATACTAGACAATACACTTTGATGGGTCCAGCAAGCTGGAAGGATCAGGGGCAAGAGTTGTCTTAATCTCCCCCAAGGGTGATAAGTTCTGTTATGTGCTACGACTGATGTTCCCTTGTACTAATAATGCAGCTGAGTACGAAGCCCTGATTCATGGCCTCAGGGTGGCTAAGGAGATGAACTTAAGCCGGATTAGGTGCTTTGGCGACTTAGATCTTGTGGCTCAGCAAGTTTCAGGCACCTGGCACTCCAAGAATCCACGAATGGTGTATTATCGTCAGGCGGTGGATATCATCGTTGATCACTTCAAGGGTTATCAGGTGGATCATAATGATCGTCGCAGGAACGAGGCGGCTGACGCCCTGTCAAGGTTAGGCTCTCAACAAAAGCCAGTGCCTCCTAACCTCTTTTTGGATGTTTTACATCACCCGTGAGTTAAGTTGCCTTTAGAGGAAGACTTAGCCATTCCTGACACGGAGTAATGGCTGGTGGCGGCTCTGCATGCTATTCCGGATTGGACTATACCTTACTTAGTGTACTTGACTCGTGGCGAGTTACCTGATAATGAAAATCTGGCCAGACAGATCACCAGACGGTCTAAGTCCATGACGATAGTCAATGGCGAGTTACATAAGTGCAGCATCACCGGCGTGTTTCAGCGTTGTGTCTCACCGGAGGAGGGTAAGGAAATCTTGAATGAAATTCATGCTGGTGATTGTGGACATCACGCCGGCTCAAAATCTCTGGTGGCCAAGGCTTTTAGGCATGGTTTCTTCTGGTTGACGGCTCACAAGGATGCAGAGGATCTGGTCCGCAAGTGCGACGGTTGTCAAAAGTTTGGCCGGTGTGCTCATGTTCCGGCTCAAGAATTGCGCATGATTCCAATCACTTGGCCATTTGCAGTCTAGGGGCTCGATATGGTCAGGACTTTCAAGAGACCCAAGGACAAAAAGACACACCTCTTTGTGGCGGTTGATAAGTTTAACAAATGGATAGAGGCTAAGCTGTTCAGCAAGTGCGACGCGGCTATGGCGGTTTAGTTTATTAAACAGCTGATCTACCATTTTGGTTACCCTCACAGTATCATCATGGACAATGGCACGAACCTCTCCAAGGGGGCTATGAAAACATTCTGCGACATTGAGCACATCCGGCTTGATGTTTCTGTAGTTGCTCATCCACAGTCCAACGGTCAGGCAGAGCATGCTAACCAAGAAATCCTCAGAGTTATCAAGCCCCGGCTTATGGTTCCTTTACAGTGAACGCCGAGTTGTTGGGTGGAGGAGTTGCCATCCGTATTATGGAGCATCAGGACTACCCCCAACAGATCAACGGGTTATACACCTTTCTTCATGGTTTACGGTGCAGAGGCAATGTTACCAAGTGACATCCGCCATGACTCGCCACGAGTGGCGGCTTATGTTGAGACGGACAATGAGATGCCCTGGAGGAGGATCGTGATATGGCGGTGGCTCATTCGGCTTAACAGCAAGACCTGCGCCGCTATCACAGCTGCAGAGTTAAGACCCTGACATTTCAAGAAGGCGACTTAGTGTTGCGACTGATCCAAGACCAGACAAATATGCATAAATTGTCTCCTCCATGGGATGGACCTTTCGTGGTCAGCAGCAATCTCAACAATGGGTCATATTACCTCATTGACATCTGAGATGATTCAGATACCTCGGAGCAGGAGACCCGCCGGCCGTGGAACTTAGCGCATCTATGACCCTACTATACCTAAGTTGTTGAGACTCGACATTGTACACTATCATTGTACATATCATATTTATATATGAGTAAAAGTTGGCATCCCTGCAAGCCGGGGCCTCTACCGTTTCGCATATCTCAATCTGTGCAAACACATGATCGTCCAGGGGCTTCCCACCCTTCGGGTGTAGCTTATCAAACCCTATTGGTCGGCTCTCAAGCCAAAAAGTTGACTCCGTCAACATGATCATCTAGGGGGCTTCCCACCTCCGGTTGTAGCTTATCAAACCCTATCGGTCGGCTCTCAAGCCAAAAAGTTGACTCCGTCAACATGATTGTCCAGGGGGCTTCCCACCCTCCGGGTGTAGCTTATCAAACCCTATAGGTCGGCTCTCAACCAAAAAGTTGACTCCGTCAACATGATCGTCCAAGGGGCTTCCCACCCTCCGAGTGTAGCTTATCAAACCCTATCATCGGCTCTTAAGCCAAGCAGTTGATTCCGTCAACAAAGGTCACTTGGGGGCTTCCCACCCACCGGGTGTAGCTTACACACCCTCTTGATCGGCTCTTAAGCCAAAAGGGATTAAATCGGCCTGTAAGCTGATGCTACTCTGCTAGGTGACCCGCCAAACTCTTACCAGTTAATCTCGCCTAGAGACCATGAGCCGGTTCAAATCAATTGACGGCCAATCTCCATAGAGACCCTGTAGTGGTCAAGGTTAAAACGGTGGCTCTTGTCACATGAGGGCCGGCTTATGGAAAGCTAGGATAAGCTCTCCCACTTACTGCAGACTCTCCGCTATGTGGCCCGTTCGTACTCTTAGACAGTTAATCCTTGAGGACCCTATAATGTTTGAGGTTAAAACGACGGATTTATGTCATGTGAGAGGGAGTTTTTGGGCTATCAGGGTACTCATGCCCTGCCGTGTCTCTTCTGGGTCGTCACACTTCCTTTCAGCTAATCTCGCTTAGAGACCTTGAGCCGGTTCAAAAACTTATATGGCCAATCTCCACAGAGACCTTGTACTGTTACGGAGTTTTAAGTGGCGAGCCAACCCAGTAGAACCGGCACATGAGCTGTTTTTGAAAAACAAGTTAGGAAAGATACAACATCTTTTGGGTTATGCTATTGTAAGCCGCCCCCTAACAAATGTGAATATACATCTATTCTTGCAGGTTGATTAAACCGCCAAGATCCGGCAAAGCATCCAGTATCAAATGCAAGGAAGATGACATATATTAAGCGGGAAAATTCAACATGTGCACAACGGCACAGTTTAGGCAAAGGCATAATTTACTACAAGCCTATTACAGATGCTCTTTGTAGAGCTCAAAAATGATTCAAAGTTTTTTGCACCGCTCATGGCGGGTCATAAAGCCGACTTATCCTCGGCATCACCAAATTCATCAGTTGGCTGGTCGGTCACCCTACTCCGAGTCTTCGGCCTCCTTGATCTGAAGATTGTCCATGTCCCAGTTGCAGTGGGTTAAAGCCACAAAGTTTCCCTCTTCAAAGAAGGGGGAAGGGTCAAGTTCAAAAGCAAAGAGGTGCTTACTGCGGGCAGGCATCAGTTCCTTGGCTTCAAAGAGGGGGCCGCGCATTCTCTTCTGATCGGCGCTGTAAGCCGCCTGGTATGTTGCCAAGTTTACTTCTTCTACCAAAACGGAAGCAAAGACTTTGGAAGCCTTCACACACGTGCATAGTCAGCTTCTATAAACTCTGAGCCGTCATCTTTCTTAGAGGGAAACTCGTCCATCATGTCTTCAGGGGTCAATTCCGGAGCAAAGGCCAATGCCAGGCTTATGGCTGCGACAGCTCCCTGTTGGGCGGATGATTTCCTCAGCTCTACGATCTATTTTGGCAGGGTGGAAAGCATTTCTATAACCCCCTTCATAGTCGGAGGGAGATTATCCTTGAAAAGCACCGCCTTGATTGTGCAGACGGCTCTGCAGTATAGTTGCTCTGTCAAAGTATAGATAGCCTTCAGAGGTAGCAGACTGATAGAGGCAAGTTGACGGCTCCTTGGACCTGCATAAGCCAAATTTTTGGTCATAAGTCGTTAGTGTTCAAATGAATTTTTTTGCTAAGTATTCAAATACTTACCAAATATGGCGGCTGACATCTTCCCGATATGGCGTTTTAAGGACTGCAGCTCGTCTGATACGATCACGAGCCGCTAGTCAGCATTGTCTGCTCGTTGAGCCAGGGCGGCTTGTTCTGTCTCAGCCGATTTTTTTAAGGCGTCAAATTCAGCCGTAATTTTGGTCAATTCTTCGGCAAGGAGCCGACATTTCTCATCGGCTTCGCTTCGCGCGGCTTGTTGAGTGGCTAGCTGGCCTTTCAAGCCGGTTAATTCAGAGCCGGCTTCAGTTAAAGCTTCCTGTGACATATTGAAAAGAGGATGAGGATTAAGTTGCCATAATAGTATATCATAAGATGAGGAAGGTTAAGACTATGTTGTAAAAGTCTCAAGCAGATTGCAAGCAATATGTTGGACACTTGGGGGCTAATGTCTATTTGTTCCTCCAAACACTACAATGCAGTCCCAGCTCATCTTCGTCAAAGTTAATCTGGAACTTGGGGGCTGCACTTTGGCTTCTAAGGTTATCTACATCTGAAGCTCCGACTCAATATTACCAAAATTGAGCCGGCCCTTGGGGGCTACACTTTGGCTTCTAAGGTTATCTACATCTGAAGGTCCGACTCAATATTATCAAAATTGAGCAGGCCCTTGGGGGCTACACTTTGGCTTCTAAGGTTATCTACATCTAAGGCTCCGACTCAATATCATCAACATTGAGCTGGCCCTTGGGGGCTACGGATGACTCTTTATAGGCCTACAGGCTAGCTATTTCTACTGCTAAACAAGACTTGAAGACTCGGCTTATCATTAGCCAATACTAAGCCACCCTTGGGGGCTAAGTAAGGGTAGACGGAAGCAGAGTGTGAGTACCTCATATTTCTTCTTCATTAAGTTTATGAACTTGAGTTCCATATCCCGGCTGATGGAGAGGCGATTTAAATAGCCGACGTGCAGCTCGTCAGCTGTTAACTTTTCCAGCACGGTGAATTCAAAGTCCGTCTTCTCTGAAGCTTCGTCCCTCTCAGTATGTTTTGTCAAAACACGAGCCAGAGGAGTTTGGAAGTCGGTGCCGGTAACAAAGACATCCGGAATAGTTAATTCATCGGCAGCCTTTGAAGGGCTCGACGGCTTGGAATCGGCCCTTGGAGGACTCTCAGGGATCATATCGTTGGCCACCGGTTCGGCAGAATGATGAGCTTCTTCAGGTGCCTCCTTGGAAGCCGCCGAGGGGCCAACATGCGGCACAGGAGAATCCGGTTTTGCAGGCTCCGGTTCTGGAGCTTTGTGGCCAAGGATAGACCCGCTGGTCTTCCTTCATTCTGCTTGGGCCTTGAAAAATGCAGGAGGTCGTGGTTAGAACTTTATATACAAGTTTGAGCATAAGTATAAAGGACACATACTCTGTGTTAATCTTCAGAGGCGGCAGAGCAGTTCTGGTAGAGTCGCCGGACGAAGGGGGTAAGTCCTGAAAAACAATTAAGACAATATAAGACAATGTCAAATTGCAAAAAGACAGGATGGACAAGTAAGTCAGGTTGAAGAGGTACCTCAGCCGGCCGTTTCCGTTGAGTCAGAGATAATCCGGCCATGAGATCATTGGAGCCGGTGCTCCGGGTCTGGCGTCGAGAGGTTTGCTGTTGCTTTTTCAAAAGAAAATGGGGGTCTAAGTAAGCAAGAGGATGAGAAAGTGGGACTTTCTGAATGACCTACCGTATCTTCTGTGGAACAAGATGTTCTGAGTCGGATGAAATGTAAGTTACCTTGGGAACGTTGGCGTGGCTCATTTCTGTTTCGTCCTATGAATAATTATTGTTAATAAGGTGCATAAAGAGACAACCAAAAGAATCGGGCTCTACCTCTGAGTCGTCAGTTTTCGGCTCCTCCTCGGGCTGTTCTTGAGGTGCAGGTTTCTTCTTCGGGCCGTCAGTTTTCTTCTTTGACTTCTTCGGAGGAGGAACACACTTCTTTTTCTCGAAGTCGGAGCTTGCCTGAGAGTATAAGCCGGCAAAAGGTTAAGAGGTTACAAAGTGTAAGTTAAAACAGAGATAAGGACATTGAGAGTCTCCCTTACATCTGGGGCTGGGTTTGCGGCACAGAAAGGTGCCAGCCCAATGGCACTGCAAGCTCCTGAAGATTCATGGACAAGACTCCTAATGGCAGCCACAATATCATCCTCTGATAATGTTGTCCGGTTAAAGCAGATGGGGTCATCAGACTGGCCTGTATATTCGCACATGAGGCGACTGCGCCGGCTCAAAGTCATGATCCTCCAAGAAATCCAGCAACGGATCAAATCTAGTCCCGTCAGTCCATTGGCCATAAGGGCTTTAATTTTTGCGTGAGAAGGAGCGTGCTTTGCCCGCTTTGTGGTTGACAGTTGGCCAGGAAGCTCAGAGGTTGTTTTGAGTCGGGATGGACGATAGCCTGCCAGGGGATGCTCTTCTTCTGGGGAGGTGTATTTGCAGTAAAAACCAAGTCTTGTTCCAGTCTTTAGGATGACTCGGCATCTGAACAGCCGGAAAGGTTATGTCCCGGTGCCTTTGAATGGAAATCCCACCAAGCTCTAAGCTTGGGGCGGCCTTCACCTCTGTCTGGCGGTTTGCGTAACAAAACTCACGAAATAGACTAACGGGTGTCTCTATTTGCAAGTAGACTTCACTAAGTACTTGGAAGTTGCATATGTTGGAGACGAAATTGGGAGCGAGGTCTTGAGGGCGCAGCTTGAAGAAGTGAAGAACGTCCCAAAAGAATTTTGAGCCGGGGGGAACAAACCCGCGCTCGAGATGATCTGAAAACACAACTACCTCACCCTCCTAAGGAACGGACTTCAACTCATTACCCGGAACCCACCAATGGATGACATCCTTGGCGGTAAGGTACCCGCGTTTACAAAATCCATCAAGAACTCTTCAGTGATAACAGAGCCGACCCAATTGCATGAATTGGATGCACGAGACATGGCGGCGACTCGATACTGCGCAAGGTAACAATGTGTGGCGGGTCAGAAGATGCCAGGTGGTTAAGGCCGGCGGCTAAAAAGTTCAAGGTTTTATAAAACTAAGCCGCCAAGAGCTGTTTGGCAAGAGCCAAAATTTCGCTGGCAGGTCAAGTCTACGAGAAGATGAAGCAAAATTTCACTAAGTGTGGAAAACAAGTTTTACAAACTACCTATGCAGTTATAGATCTACAAAATAGAGGGAAATCAAGTTTAACCTAGACTCAGTGATGAACAGTCGAACCAGTGATGTCCGTGAAGATAGCGAACGAAGCAACTACAGATCCGCGCGATGCTATTGTCATTCTCCTACGGTGCGCCGCAATGGAAAGGAAGGCAATATACCGTCCGCTGATGTAGGCATTATCTACCATTGCAAAGAAGCTCGTGTTCTAGGCAGGAGGAGGACTCGATGAAATCCTACCGAAACTTCGGATCTATGGAACGAGAAGAACTTATCGCAAGGTATGCGACGGACGCGGGGGAATCTCTGGTATGATCAGGTCGATGCAGCGGCCCGATGTGACGTCGGTGCGGAAGCTTCGCCGAAGCAAGATACGCTGGAGGGCGGCGTCGGGAGGAAGAATAAGAAGTGCGAAGTGAAGAAGGAAATGAAATCCGTTCCTCGAGGTCCTATTTAATAGGGAAAAGGTGGAAATGGGTGCGAGAATCCAGGCGACGGATATTGATTGATCGAGGCGGATGCCTCGATTCTCGGGCCATCCATTTAATAAGGGAAAGATTCGTTGTGGTCGTCACAGGATCTTTCTGACATATTTGATATGACGTCACGAGGGGTCATTTTGTCTTACTTTCAGATGACATAAGCGAGGCTCGCCGCCAGTTAAGAAGGTGGCTGAAATGAGCAAGCTCAAATCAACCTGGGGCCTAATGTTGGGGATATAACTCCGTAATGAGACCCGCCCTAGAGGCTCCGGGTCACATCTGGCGGCTCATACACCAGCCCAAGGATGGGCCTTGAAGACTCGAGCCCAAGACGTTCGGCGGCTTGCCAAGATGGGCCAAGACGTGGCCCGGATGGAGAAGGTATGAAGACCCGGGCGGGTGAGCCGCCCGGAGACAGCTTGCTCAGGAAGGCAAGACAATGTAGAGATAGACTCGGACACGTTGTGAGAGTCGGTTACGACTTGCATGACCCGTGATCTTGACCTCCTATATAAAGGCGAGACCCGGGGCGACTTAGAAGGAAACTAACGAATCGAGAGATAGGTCAAGCGATTCCGCTCCCTTGTAATCCAGATTCCAAGCAATCCAAGCACAAGCAGGACGTAGGCTTTTACCTCTACTTGAGGGGCCGAACCTGGGTAAACTTGTGTCCTTCGTCTCGATCAACCCCTTTGAGTCCATCACCTTAACGATGGCCTCGAATCTAAATCCTCGGACATCTACCGTGTCAAAACCACGACAATTAGCGTTGACGTCGTCACCGGCCATGTTGTTGAAGAGGATGTTGACGTCGGGGAAGAAGTCGTTGTTTGGAAAGTGATCGTCGGCGGCATGTTGACGTCCAGGAAGAAGTCGTCGTTTGGGAAGTGATCGTCGGCGTCCGTAGCATCCGTGATGAAAAAAAGCCAACAAACCAAGATGGGGAAGAACCTTGCAACAGCTCAGGGATTAGAACTCGATGGCGGCGGAGGAGGAGGAACGCATGTGTATGTCCCTCTGGTTCTCATGCTCATGCATGTGGGGAAACATCCTCCCTTATAAGGAGGTCCAACTTCTACTAAACTAGCAATGTGGGACTAAACTTTTGTCCCACCTCTTACCTTGCACGAATGGGCTTAGTGGGCCTCTAGGATTTATTAGGAATTCTGAAAAATGCTATTAGGCTGGCCCATATTTAAATCAAATTCCAGCAAGCGTAACAAGCCAGGCTCATCGATGAAGCCCCCTGACGGCCACTCCTTAGTAGTAGCAGCCCCGACTGCCGAACATGAGTTTTCGTGTGAACCCCTGATACTTCGAAAGGGATTGTCCAGTTTGTACACGAAGTGCATCTAGTTTTTTTTGTAACCTATCAACTTTTTAGCACAATTTATGAGGGTGAAATGATGATACCATGCCAAGTTTCAATCTTTTCAGAGTTCATTTGTAGTGCTTTTCAATTTCAGGTTTATTGAGCTCAAAAAAATTAATAAATGCATGAAAAGGTTTATAGTTTCAAACTCAAATGGTGACACGTGTGACATCATGCTCAAGGGCTTAATAGGATTGATATGATACATATAACATAAATTAATTGAAAAAAGTAGGTTATTTTTTAAAACGTTTTTAATTCTTGTAGATTATTGAAATTCGAAAAGAATAAAAATTCAGTTTTTAAAAATTAATTTTGTTTTTACAAAAAAATAAACGATGTCATATTTGGATTCCTCACATTTTTATTATAATAATGGATATATTATTTTTCGAATTTCGATTTACAGATTTAAAGATATTAATTATGCCATATTAAATGAATAAATGGAAAAAAATGAATAAAATAATATTATTACCTATTATATTTTCATTGAAATTCAATATTATTATTACTGATTTTATTTTGAACTTTTTATTTTTTTGGTTTTTTTGTTGTTTTTTTGAATTTTTTGCCTTTTTTGAAGTTTTTTGGAGTTTTTAAATTAATCATTGTTGTTTGTTAATCATTGTTGTTTATTTTAATAATTGTTTGGAATTCAAAATTTTAAATCATGTGACATCCAGACCTAAGGGTTAATAGGATTGATAGCTTGTTATTATCAATAAAACAACAAGTGCAGACTTGGAAACTAGGGGAGATAGAACTCGAAAGTTAAGTGTGCTGGGGTTGGAGCAGTGAGAGGATGAGTGACCGGCCGGGAAGTTAGACGATTTGGAATGAGTCCTCCACGCTGGAGCAGTGAGGAGGGGTGATTAGAGATTAAATTGTCAAATAATTCAAGAGCGGCGAGGAGGGGTTATTAGAGATTAAATTGTCAAATAATTCAAAGATTTAAAAATCAGAAAATAAAATAAAATAAGTCGAAAAAATATAAAAAATTTAAAATTTAAAAACAATACCAACACAAACTGGCACTAAACGTCCTCCAGCCCCCGCTCGAGAAAGCTGTCATGCGGAGTCCTTTTAGTCCCGGTTCGTAATCCAACCGGGACTAAAAGTGGAGGCCTTTAGTCCTGATTGCTTAGTCCCGGTTGGAAAATTGGGACTAAAGGCCCTTACAAACCGGGACTAAAGATCCATTTTCTACTAGTGTCAATCAAGCTTGAAACAAAACATGTACTCCAGAATCCTAGATATTCCATTGGATATTCACCTTTCTTGATGGTAAAAGTAAAACAATCTTTATCTTTTTTTCCCAGCCATAAATTAACACATGTAATCCATATGTTCAAGAATATGACAAAATAAAGATCAACTACTCCGTAGGTAATGAAATATTTACTCAATTAGGTCTACATCTGTACAGGGGAAGCTAATACGACTTTGAACATACACACAGTAGACGTGTGGCCTTTCATTATGTCAGTATTCTATAGACATGTTCTAAGTGGCCAGTTATAAAAAATATGCACTGATCCAGTACTCGACCAATATAGGGAGGCCCTTATCAATAATAAAGCAAATAAACCAAAAAGTAAGTTTAATAATACAAATGAAACACAACACAATACCAGACAGTGAAATAGATAAGCACTGTGCTTAAGCTTCCATTAGACATATGTCATGTAGGTGGAAGATACAACATATCTAGTCACGGTTACAAAGTCTACCTAGTAACAAAAAGCAGCTCACCGATTAATCTCATACTTAATAAAGATGATTCGAGACTTCAATACATGTTTCCCTGCGTGTCATTGTTGCATTAGATATGCAATGGGAAAGGCCATGGGATTTCTAGAAAATAAATTGCACAACTAAAATATGTAACACACACTTTTCTGCATGTCTCCATGACCTCGGCGATCAAGTATGGAACACACACACACACACACACACACACACACACACTTCTCTACCTGATTTTACATATGCACTAGTAGAAAACAGGGCATTGGTTCGGGCCTCCTAATTCCATTAATCCCGGTTCACTCACTAACCGGGACCAAAGGTGGCAATCGTTCCGGTTCGTGAACCCAGGGGGCCGGCCGGGCCACGTGGGCCATTGGTCCCGGTTTGTCTGGCCCCTTTGGTCCCGGTTCCAGGCACGAACCGGGACCAATGCGCCTCGCTCCTGGCCCATGACCATTGGTACCGGTTCGTGGATGGAACCGGGACCAAAGGGAGACCTAGTGTCCCGGTTCCAGCCACGAACAGGGACCATTGGTCTACCTATATAAACCCTCGCCCGCTGCTAGCAGAGCCGTGGAGTGCTTTGTTTTTTAGGACAACAGTGTTAGAGCTTTGTGGTGCTCTAGCTAACCTCCTGTGAAGGTGTTCGATGAAATGCCCGAGCCGTATTTAACTTTCTCCTCTCGAAGCTCCTTGTCCAAACACCATTTTCGTCAAGATTTGTCTAGGTTTGGCGGTGAGTCATGTCCCGTCCCTATCCTGAAACCGCCGTCGATGGCCCGCGCGTGGTGAGCCTCTTGATCTTATCTTCTTTTTAAAATAAAATATACTTACTCGTATGATTTTGTTACTTTAATTATTGTTTGTTACTATATAGTGTCATGGTTATGGTATCCGCCCACGTCGGCCCTCGTCTAGTCTATGGTTCAGATGTGGTATATTATCTTTTATAACTATTTCACACATCTAATGTCTATGACAATTAATTATGCCACCAACTCGACATAGATGTTTTTATCTGTAGGAAGTAGTTGGACCAGAAATGGATACCGACTATGCAATTCTGCTCGCCAAGTTAACTATAGCTGAAAAAGAAATCGATCATTTGAAAGAAAAATTGAAAAGAACTGAAGATGAGAAGATGGGATTGGAGTTGCATGTTGCCGATATCGTCGATGATCATAGGACCAAGATGGCTGCAATGCGCTTGAAGCTTAGAAAGATTAGAAAATATACCATTGATAAAGAGGCTTGGTATCATTAGGCCGTTGGATCAATTGTTACCTTAGTTCTAATTATGATCGCATTTGTTGTTGCATTCAAATGTTTTAAATAGTTTCAATGTATGGTTTAATTAGATGCTCTGGAAAGCTATATGTTGGTCAACGAGAACTATGTATCTACTTTGGTTTTAATGTGATGATGAACTTCTATTAATTTGGTCACTTCTGTATTCCTGATGTTCTGTAATGGTTTTTGACACACTTAATTATATATAATGCACGCAGATGAACCAGCATTGGATGTACGGTAACAGATGCACTGATGAGTACATTAAGGGGGTGCATCATTTTCTCAAAGTGGCCGAGGAAAACAAGTAGAATGGTTTTATGTGTTGTCCATGCCCTACATGTGGGAATTTGAAGTCTTACTCTGACCAGAAAATCCTTCACAACCACCTGTTTGTGAAGGGTTTCATGCCACACTATAATGTTTGGACCAAGCACGGAGAAATACGGGTTATGATGGAAGACGACAAAGAAGAAGAGGATGATGATTACTATGCGCCCTCTGAATCCGGTGATGTTGCAACCGGGGAAGCTGAAGATCAAGAGGAACCAGGTGATGTGCCTGATGATGATCATCACCGGGTCATTGTTGATGCAAAGAGACAGTGCGAAAGTAAAAAGGAGAAGCTAAAGTTCAATCACATGTTAGAGGATCACAAAAAAGGGTTGTACCCCAGTTGTGAAGATGGCAACACAAAGCTCGGTACCACACTAGAATTGCTGCAGTGGAAGCCAGAGAATGGTGTACGTGATAAAGGATTTGAGAAGCTACTGAAAATATTGAAGAAGAAGCTTCCAAAGGATAACGAATTGCCCGATAGTATGTACGTAGAAAAGAATGTTGTATGCCCTCTAGGATTGGAGGTGCAGAAGATACATGCATGCCCCAATGACTGCATCCTATACTACGGTGAGTACGAGGAATGGAACGCATGCCCGGTATGCGGTGCATTGCGCTATGAGATCTGACGCGACGACCCTGGTGATGTTGAGGGCGAGCGCCCCAGGAAGAGGGTTGCTGCCAAGGTGATGTGGTATGCTACTATAATACCACAGTTGAAATGTCTGTTCAGAAACAAAGAGCATACCAAGAATATGCGATGGCACAGAGAGGACTGTAAGAAAGATGGGAAGTTGAGAGCACCCGCTGATGGATCGGAGTGGAGAAAAATCGAGAGAAAGTACTCGAAGGAGTTTGTAGGTGACGCAAGGAACGTATGGTTTGGTTTAGGCGCGAATGGCATTAATCCTTTTGGGTAGCAGAGCAGCAATCACAACACCTGGCCCATGACTCTATGTATCTATAACCTTCCTCCTTGGTTGTGCATGAAGCGGAAGTTTATTACGATGCCAGTTCTCATCCAAGGCCCTAAGCAACCCAGCAACGACATTGATGTGTACCTAAGGCCATTAGTTGAAGAAATTTTACAACTATGGAATGAAAACGGTGTACGCGTGTGGGATGAGCACAAACAGAAGGATTTTGACCTGCATGTGTTGCTGTTTGTAACCATCAATGATTGGCCTGCTCTCAGTATCCTTTCAGGACAGACAAACAAGGGATACCATGCATGCACACACTGTTTAGATGACACCGAAAGTATATACTTGGACAATTGCAAAAAGAATGTGTACCTGGGGCATCGTCGATTTCTTCCGACCAACCATCAATGTCGAAAGAAAGGCAAGCATTTCAAAGGCGAGGCAGATCACCGGAAGAAGCCCGCCATCCGTACCGGTGATCACATACTTGCTATGGTGAATGATTTACAAGTAATCTTTGGAACGGGTCCCGGCGGACTATCTGTTCTGAATGACGCTGAGGGATGCGCACCCATGTGGAAGAAGAAATCTATATTTTGGGACCTACCCTACCGGAAAGACCTAGAGGTCCGCTCTGCAATCGACGTGGTGCACGTGACGAAGAATCTTTGCGTGAACCTGCTAGGCTTCTTGGGCCTGTATGGGAAGATAAAAGATACACCAGAGGCATGGGAGGACCAGCAACGTGTTCACGAAAAAAACGGCATGCCTCCAAAGCAGTATGAAGGTCCTGCCAGCTACGCTCTTGCCAAAGAAGAGAAGGAAATCTTCTTTGAACGCCTGCTCAATATGAAGTTCCCGTCTGTCTTCTCGTCGAATATAAAGGGAATAATAAATATGACAGATAAAAAGTTCTAGATCCTAAAGTCTCATGACTGCCACATGATTATGAAGCAACTACTTCCGGTTGCATTGAGGGGGCTTCTACCGAAGAACGTTCGATTAGCCATTGTGAAGCTATGTGGATTCCTTCTTGCAATCTCTCAGAAGGTGATCGATCCAGAAATCCTACCAAGGTTAAGGAGTGATGTGGCGCAATGTCTTATTAGTTTCGAGCTGGTGTTCCCACCATCATTCTTTAATATCATGACGCACATCCTAGTTCATCTAGTCGACGAGATTGTCGTTCTGGGCCCTGTATTTCGACACAATATGTTCCCCTTTGAGAGTTTCATGGGTGTCCTAAAGAAATATGTCTGTAACCGCGCTAGGCCAGAAGGAAGCATCTCCTTGGGCCATCAAACAGAGGATGTCATTGGGTTTTGTGTTAACTTCATTCCTGACCTTAAGAAGATTGGTCTCCCTCAATCACGGTATGAGGGGAGACTGACTGGAAAGGGCACGCTAGGAGAAAAGTCAATAATATGTGGGGACGGGCATTCTTGGTCTCAATCACACTACAAAGTTCTACATAATTCTACCTCGGTGACCCCATATGTCGATGAACACAAAGAACATTCTGCGCTCCAAACACCCAAAGCAGTGTGATGACTGGATTACATGTGAACACATCAAGACTTTCGGCAGTTTGTTGCAAACACGTCTCAGGTGTGACATAACTATTTTTGATGAGTTGTACTCATTGGCCAGGAGACCATCTTTGACTGTATTGACTTACAAAGGGTACGAGATAAATGGGAATACATTTGACACGATCGCCCAAGATCAAAGGAGCACCAACCAAAACAATGGTGTATGCTTTGATGTAGCAACGACCAATGGGAGGTCGACACATATTATGGTTACATAGAGGAGATATGGGATCTTGACTATGGACATGATTTGAAGGTCCCTTTGTTTCGACGCAAATGGGTCAATCTTACAAGAGGAGGGGTACAGGTAGTCCCGCATTACGGAATGACAACAGTGGATATCAACAATCTTGGGTACACAAATGAACCATTCATCCTAGCCAATGATGTGGCACAGGTTTTCTATGTTAAGGACATGTCTACCAAACCACGAAAAATAAAAAATTAGAAAGCGAATACATCATACGATGAGCCAAAGCGTCACATAGTTCTTTCAGGCAAAATATACATCATGGGATTGGAGGGCAAGACAGACATGTCTGAAGATTATGAAAAGTTTCAGGAAATTCCTCCCTTCAAAGTCAAGGCTAACCCAAGCACCCTGTTAAGCATTGAAGATTATCCATGGTTACGGCGCAATAAGCAAAGGACACAAGCGAAGAAAAAGTGAAGACTTTCTCTCCACAACTATTATGATGATGCCTTTGATCTAGAATATCACTGCTGTTACATGTGAAGAAATGAAATGCCTTTTGTAACAGACGTGTTTCCGTCCAAAACCCTGATACTTCGAAAGAGATTGTATGTTTTGTACACGAAGTGCATTCAGTTTTTACCATAACCCTCTCAACTTTTTATAACATGCTATGAGGGTGAAGTGATGATACCATGCCAACTTTCAACCTTTTCAGAGTTCATTCGAAGTGCTTTTCAATTTTAGGGTTATTTAGCTCAAAAAATTAGTAAGTGGATGAAAAATACCAAATGAAGTCAGAAAGGGTTAAAAATTGATGGTGTGGCTTTGAATTGTGCATTTTGAACACACAAAAAGTAAGGTGTTCAAATAAGTTCAAAAAATAAAATCCCTTTGTAACATATGAGTTTTCGTCCGAAACCATGATACTTCGAAAGAGATTGTCCATTTTGTACATGAAATGCATCCTGTTTTTGCCGTAACCCTCTCAACTTTTTGACACATGCTATGTGGGTGAAATGATGATACCATGCCAACTTTCAACCTTTTCAGAGTTCATTTGAAGTCACTAGTAGAAAGCAGACCTTTCGTCCCGAGCCGGTACAAAAGAGGGTATTAGTCCCGGTTCGTGCCGGCCCAGCAGGGCGACCTTTAGTACCGGCTCATGAGGGACCTTTAGTACCGGTTCGTGTCACGAGACGGTACTAAAGGGGTGTGGCAGGCTTTTGGCCAGACTTGGGCCCCGCGTGCACCTTTGGTACCGGCTGGTGACACCAGCCGGTACTAAAGGGCAACCGTTAGTACCGGCTGGTGACACCAGCCGGTACTAAAGACTTCCACGCAGCAGGTGTCAAATGTTTAGTCCTACCTCGCTAGTCGAGGCGAAACCGCACCTGTTTATAAGCCCTGATGCGCTTGACCTGTCAAGCTCCGCTCATGCTGAAAATAGATCTCCTTAGACATGAAATTCCACCTAAATTCAAAATGTTAATTAGGTGACTAACTAGCACCTAACTAACACTTTGAATTTGGGTTGAATTTCAGTGTAAGTGCATCTATTTTCACTTTTGCTATTTTTTATGTTATTTCTTTACTATTTTTCCTGCTATTTAATATTACCTCATTTTAACATTATATTCAGCGAAATTATGATGTCAAGCCAACTTACAACCTTTTCAGAGTTCATTTGTACTGCTTTTCAAATTCAGGGTCATTTAGCTCAAAATAAATCATTAAATGCCTGAAAAATATCAAATGAAGTCAGAAAGGGTTGAAAATTGATGATGTGCCGTTGAATGGTGCATATTGAACACACAAAAAGTATAAAGTGAAAATAAGTTATTAAAAATGAAATCCCATTGTAATAGATGAGTTTTCGTCCGAAACCCTCATACTTCTTATGAGATTGTCCAATTTGTACACGAAGTGCATCCAGTTTTTGCCGTAACCCTCTCAACTCCCTAGAAGTTGCTATGTGGGTGAAATTATGATGTCATGCCAAGTTACAACCTTTTCAGAATTCATTTGTACTGCTTTTCAAATTCAGGGTCATTTAGCTCAAAATAAATCATCAAATGCCTGAAAAATACCAAATGAAGTAAGAAAGGGTTGAAAATTGATGACGTCCCTTTGAATGGTGCATATTAAACACGCAAAAAGTAGGGAGTTAAAATAAGTTATTAAAAAGGAAATCCCTTTCTAACAGATGAGTTTTCGTCCAAGACCCTCATACTTCTTATGAGATTGTCCAATTTGTACACGAAGTGCATCCAGTTTTTATCGTAACCCTCTCAACTCTCTAGAAGTTGGTATGTGGGTGAAATTGTGATGTCATGCCAAGTTACAACCTTTTCAGAGTTCATTTGTACTGCTTTTCAAATTCAGGGTCATTTACCTCAAAATAAATCATTAAATGCCTGAAAAATATCAAATGAAGTCAGAAATGGTTGAAAATTGATGATGTGCCTTTGAATGGTTAATATTGAACACACAGAAAGTATGGGGTTAATATAAGTTATTAAAAATGAAATCCCGTTGGAATAGATGAGTTTTCGTCTGAAACCCTCATACTTCTTATGAGATTGTCCAATTTGTACACGAAGTGCATCCAGGTTTTGCCGTAACCCTCTCGACTCTCTAGAAGTTGCTATGTGGGTGAAATTATGATGTCATGCCAAGTAACAACCTTTTCAGAGTTCTTTTGTACTGCTTTTCAAATTCAGGGTCATTTAGCTCAAAATAAATCATTAAATGCCTAAAAAATATCAAATGAAGTCAGAAAGGGTTGAAAATTGATGATGTGCCTTCGAATGGTGCATATTGAACACGCAAAAGGTATGGAGTTAAAATAAGTTATTAAAAATGAAATCCCTTTGTAATAGATGAGTTTTCGTCCGAAACCCTCATACTTCTTATGAGATTGTCTAATTTGTACATGAAGTGCATCTAGTTTTTACCGTAACCCTCTCAACTCTCTAGAAGTTGGTATGTGGGTGAAATTGTGATGTCATGCCAAGTTACAACTTTTTCAGAGTTCATTTGTACTGCATTTCAAATTTAGGGTCATTTAGCTCAAAATAAATAATTAAATGCCTGAAAAATATCAAACGAAGTTAGAAATGGTTGAAAATTGATGATGTGCCTTTGAATTGTGCATATTGAACACGCAAAAAGTATCGAGTTAATATAAGTTATTAAAAATGAAATCCCTTTGTAACAAATTTGTTTTCGTCCCAAACCCTCATACTTCTTATGAGATTGTCCAATTTGTACACGAAGTGCATCCAGTTTTTGCCGTAACCCTCTCTACTCTCTAGAATTTGCTATGTGGCTGAAATTACGATGTCATGCCAAGTTACAACCTTTTCAGAGTTCATTTGTATTGCTTTTCAAATTCAGGGTCATTTAGCTCAAAATAAATTTTTAAATGCCTGAAAAATATCAAATGAAGTCACAAAGGGTTGAAAATTGATGATGTGCCTTTGAATGGTGCATATTGAACAGGCAAAAAGTATGGAGTTAAAATAAGTTATTAAAAATGAAATCCCTTTGAAATAGGTGAGTTTTCGTCTGAAACCCTCATACTTCTTATGAGATTGTCCAATTTGTACACGAAGTGCATCCAGTTTTTGCCGTAACACTCTCAACTGTCTATAAGTTTCTATGTGGGTGAAATTATGATTTCTTGCCAAGTTACAACCTTTTCAGAGTTCATTTGTATTGCTTTTCAAATTCAGGGTCATTTAACTCAAAATAAATCATTAAATGCCTGAAAAATATCAAATGAAGTCAGAAAGGGTTGAAAATTGATGATGTGCCTTTGAATGGTGTATATTGAACACGCAAAAAGTATGGAGTTAAATTAAGTTATTAAAAATGAAATCACTTTGTAATAGATGAGTTTTCGTCCGAAACCCTCATACTTCGTATGAGATTGTCCAATTTGTACACAAAGTGCATCCAGTTTTTGCCGTAACCCTCTCAACTCTCTAGAAGTTGCTATGTGGGTGAAATTATGATGTCATGCCAAGTTACAACCTTTTCGGAGTTCATTTGTACTGATTTTCAAATTCAGGGTCATTTAGCTCAAAATAAATCATTAAATGCCTGAAAAATATCAAATGAAATCAGAAAGGGTTGAAAATTGAAGACGTCCCTTTGAATGGTGCATATTAAACACGCAAAAAGTATGGAGTTAAAATAAGTTATTAAAAATGAAATCCCTTTCTAACAGATGAGTTTTCATCCAAGACCCTCATACTTCTTATGAGATTGTCCAATTTGTACACGAAGTGCATCCAGTTTTTGCCGTAACCCTCTCAGCTCTCTAGAAGTTGCTATGTGGGTGAAATTATGATTTCTTGCCAAGTTACAACCTTTTCAAAGTTCATTTGTACTGCTTTTCAAGTTCAGGGTCATTTAGCTCAAAATAAATCATTAAATGCCTGAAAAATGTCAAATGAAGTCAGAAAGGGTTGAAAATTGATGATGTGCCTTTGAATGGTGCATATTGAACATGCAAAAAGTATGGAGTTAAAATAAGTTATTAAAAATGAAATCCCTTTGTAAGAGATGAGTTTTCGTCTGAAACCCTCATACTTCTTATGAGATTGTCCAATTTGTACACGAAGTGCATCCAGTTTTTGCCGTAACCCTCTCAACTCTCTAGAAGTTGCTATGTGGGTGAAATTATGATGTCATGCCAAGTTACAACCTTTTCAGAGCTCATTTGTACTGCTTTTCAAATTCAGGGTCATTTAGCTCAAAATAAATTAATAAATGCCTGAAAAATGTCAAATGAAGTCAGAAAGGGTTGAAAATGGATGATTTGCCTTTGAATGGTGCATATTGAACACGCAAAAAGTATGCAGTTAAAATAAGTTATTAAAAATGAAATCCCTTTGTAATAGATGAGTTTTCGTCCGAAACCCTCATACTTCTTATGAGATTGTCCAATTTGTACATGAAGTGCATCCAGTTTTTACCGTAACCCTCTCAACTCTCTAGAAGTTGGTATGTGGGTGAAATTGTGATGTCATGCCAAGTTACAACTTTTTCAGAGTTCATTTGTACCGCATTTAAAATTTAGGGTCATTTAGCTCAAAATAAATCATTAAATGCCTCAAAAATATCAAATGAAGTCAGAAAGGGTTGAAAATTGATGATGTGCCTTCGAATGGTGCATATTGAACACGCAAAAGGTATGGAGTTAAAAGAAGTTATTAAAAATGAAATCCCTTTGTAATAGATGAGTTTTCGTCCGAAACCCTCATACTTCTTATGAGATTGTCCAATTTGTACACGAAGTGCATCCAGGATTTGCCGTAACCCTCTCGACTCTCTAGAAGTTGCTATGTGGGTGAAATTATGATGTCATGCCAAGTTACAACCTTTTTAGAGTTCATTTGTACTGCTTTGAAAATTCAGGGTCATTTAGCTCAAAATAAATCATTAAATGCCTGAAAAATATCAAATGAAGTAAGAAAGGGTTGAAAATTGATGATGTGCCTACGAATGGTGCATATTGAACAGGCAAAAAGTATGGAGTTAAAATAAGTTATTAAAAATGAAATCCCTTTGTAATAGATGAGTTTTCGTCCGAAACCCTCATACTTCTTATGAGATTGTCCAATTTGTACACGAAGTGCATCCAGTTTTTGCCGTAACCCTCTCAACTCTCTAGAAGTTTCTATGTTTGTGAAATTATGATGTCATGCCATGTTACAACCTTTTCAAAGTTCATTTGTACTGCTTTTCAATATCAGGGTCATTTAGCTCAAAATAAATCATTAAATGCCTGAAAAATATCAAATGAAGTCAGAAAGGGTTGAAAATTGATGACGTCCCTTTGAATGGTGCATATTAAACAAGCAAAAAGTATGGAGTTAAAATAATTTATTAAAAATGAAATCCCTTTGTAACAGATGAGTTTTCGTCCGAAACCTCATACTTCTGATGAGATTGTCCAATTTGTACACGAAGTTCATCCTGGGTTTTTACGTAACCCTCTCAACTTTCTAGAAGTTGCTATGTGGGTGAAATTATGATGTCATGCCAAGTTACAACCTTTTCAGAGTTCATTTGTATTGCTTTGCAAATTCGGGCTCATTTAGCTCAAAATAAATCTTTAAATGCCTGAAAAATACCAAATGAAGTCAAAAAGGGTTGAAAATTGATGATACGCCTTTGAATGGTGCATATTGAACACGCAAAAAGTATGGTATTAAAATAAGTTATTAGACACGAAATCCCTTTGTAATAGATGAGTTTTCGTCCGAAACCCTCATACTTCTTATGAGATTGTCCAATTTGTACACGAAGTGCATCCAGTTTTTGCCGTAACCCTCTCAACTCTCTAGAAGTTGCTATGTGGGTGAAATTATGATGTCATGCCAACTTACAACCTTTTCAGAGTTCATTTGTACTGCTTTTTCAAATTCAGGGTCATTTAGCTCAAAGTAAATCATTAAATGCCTGAACAATATCAAATGAAGTCAGAAAGGGTTGAAAATTGATGATGATCCTTTTAATGGTGCCTATTGAACACGCAAAAGTATGGATTTAAAATAAGTTATTAAAAATGAAATCCCTTTGTAAGAGATGAGTTTTCGTCCGAAACCCTCATACTTATGAGATTGTCCAATTTGTACACGAAGTGCACCCAGTTTTTGCCGTAACCCTCTCAACTCTCTAGAAGTTGCTATGTGGGTGAAATTATGATGTCATGCCAAGTTACAACCTTTTCAGAGTTCATTTGTACTGCTTTTGAATTCAGGGTGATTTATCTCAAAATAAATCAATAAATGCCTGAAAAATATCAAGTGAAGTCAGAAAGGGTTGAAAATTGATGATGAGGCTTTGAATGGTGCATATTGAACACGCAAAAAGTATGGAGTTAAAATAAGTTTTTAAAAATGAAATCCCTTTGTAATAGATGAGTTTTTGTCCGAAACCCTCATACTTCTTATGAGATTGTCCAATTTGTACCCCAAGTGCATCCAGTTTTTGGCGTAACCCTCTCAACACTCTAGAAGTTGCTATGTGGGTGAAATTATGATGTCATGCCAAGTTACAACCTTTTCAGAGTTCATTTGTACTACTTTTGAAATTCAGGGTCATTTAGCTCAAAATAAATCATTAAATGCCTGAAAAATATCAAATGAAGTAAGAAAGGGTTGAAAATTGACGATGTGCCTTTGAATGGTGCATATTGAACACGCAAAAAGTATGGTATTAAAATAAGTTATTAGACACGAAATCCCTTTGTAATAGATGAGTTCTCGGTCGAAACCCTGATACATATGAGATTGTCCAATTTGTACACGAAGTGCATCCAGTTTTTACCGTAACCCTCTCAACTCTCTAGAAGTTGCTATGTGGGTGAAATTATGATGTCATGCCAACTTACAACCTTTTCAGAGTTCATTTGTACTGCTTTTTCAAATTCAGGGTCATGTAGCTCAAAGTAAATCATTAAATGCCTGAAAAATATCAAATTAAGTCAGAAAGGGTTGAAAATTGATGATGTTCCTTTTGATGGTGCATATTGAACACGCAAAAGTATGGAGTTAAAATAAGTTATTAAAAATGAAATCCCTTTGTAAGAGATGAGTTTTCGTCCGAAACCCTCATACTTCTTATGAGATTGTCCAATTTGTACACGAAGTGCATCCAGTTTTTGCTGTAACCCTCTCAACTCTCTAGAAGTTGCTATGTGGGTGAAATTATGATGTCATGCCAAGTTACAACCTTTTCAGAGTTCATTTGTACTGCTTTTGAAATTCAGGGTCATTTAGCTCAAAATAAATCAGTAAATGCCTGAAGAATATCAAATGAAGTAAGAAAGGGTTGAAAATTGATGATGTGCCTTTCAATGGTGCATATTGAACACGCAAAAAGTATCCAGTTAAAATAAGTTATTAAAAATGAAATCCCTTTGTAATAGATGAGTTTTCGTCCGAAACCCTCATACTTCTTATGAGATTGTCCAATTTGTACACGAAGTGCATCAAGTTTTTGCCATAACCCTCTCAACTCTGTAGAAGTTTCTATGTGGGTGAAATTATGTTGTCATGCCAAGTTACAACCTTTTCAGAGTTCATTTGTACTGCTTTTCAATATCAGGGTCATTTAGCTCAAAATAAATAATTAAATGCCTGAAAAATATCAAATGATGTCAGAAAGGGTTGAAAATTGATGATGAGCCTTTGAATGGTGCATATTGAACACACAAAAAGTATGGAGTTAAAATAAGTTTTTAAAAATGAAATCCCTTTGTAATAGATGAGTTTTCGTCCGAAACCCTCATACTTCTTATGAGATTGTCCAATTTGTACCCCAAGTGCATCCAGTTTTTGGCGGAACCCTCTCAACACTCTAGAAGTTGCTATGTGGGTGAAATTATGATGTCATGCCAAGTTACAACCTTTTCAGAGTTCATTTGTACTGCTTTTGAAATTCAGGGTCATTTAGCTCAAAATAAATCATTAAATGCCTGAAAAATATCAAATGAAGTAAGAAAGGGTTGAAAATTGATGATGTGCCTTTGAATGGTGCATATAGAAAACGCAGAAAGTATGGTGTTAAAATAAGTTATTAGAAACGAAATCCCTTTGTAATAGATGAGTTTTCGGTCGAAACCCTGATACATATGAGATTGTCCAATTTGTACACGAAGTGCATCCAGTTTTTGCCGTAACCATCTCAACTCTCTAGAAGTTGCTATGTGGGTGAAATTATGATGTCATGCCAACTTACAACCTTTTCAGAGTTCATTTGTACTGCTTTTTCAAATTCAGGGTCATTTAGCTCAAAGTAAATCATTAAATGCCTGAAAAATATCAAATGAAGTCAGAAAGGGTTGAAAATTGATGATGTTCCTTTTAATGGTGCCTATTGAACACGCAAAAGTATGGAGTTAAAATAAGTTATTAAAAATGAAATCCCTTTGTAAGAGATGAGTTTTCGTCCGAAACCCTCATACTTCTTATGAGATTGTCCAATTTGTACACGAAGTGCATCCAGTTTTTGCCGTAACCCTCTCAACTCTCTAGAAGTTGCTATGTGGGTGAAATTATGATGTCATGCCAAGTTACAACCTTTTCAGAGTTCATTTGTACTGCTTTTGAAATTCAGGGTCATTTAGCTCAAAATAAATCAGTAAATGCCTGAAAAATATCAAATGAAGTAAGAAAGGGTTGAAAATTGATGATGTGCCTTTCAATGGTGCATATTGAACACGCAAGAAGTATGCAGTTAAAATAAGTTATTAAAAATGAAATCCCTTTGTAATAGATGAGTTTTCGTCCGAAACCCTCATACTTCTTATGAGATTGTCCAATTTGTACCCCAAGTGCATCCAGTTTTTGGCGGAACCCTCTCAACACTCTAGAAGTTGCTATGTGGGTGAAATTATGATGTCATGCCAAGTTACAACCTTTTCAGAGTTCATTTGTACTGCTTTTTCAAATTCAGGGTCATGTAGCTCAAAGTAAATCATTAAATGCCTGAAAAATATCAAATTAAGTCAGAAAGGGTTGAAAATTGATGATGTTCCTTTTGATGGTGCATATTGAACACGCAAAAGTATGGAGTTAAAATAAGTTATTAAAAATGAAATCCCTTTGTAAGAGATGAGTTTTCGTCCGAAACCCTCATACTTCTTATGAGATTGTCCAATTTGTACACGAAGTGCATCCAGTTTTTGCCGTAGCCCTCTCAACTCTCTAGAAGTTGCTATGTGGGTGAAATTATGATGTCATGCCAAGTTACAACCTTTTCAGAGTTCATTTGTACTGCTTTTGAAATTCAGGGTCATTTAGCTCAAAATAAATCAGTAAATGCCTGAAAAATATCAAATGAAGTAAGAAAGGGTTGAAAATTGATGATGTGCCTTTCAATGGTGCATATTGAACACGCAAAAAGTATGCAGTTAAAATAAGTTATTAAAAATGAAATCCCTTTGTAATAGATGAGTTTTCGTCCGAAACCCTCATACTTCTTATGAGATAGTCCAATTTGTACACGAAGTGCATCCAGTTTTTGCCATAACCCTCTCAACTCTGTAGAAGTTGCTATGTGGGTGAAATTATGATGTCATGTCAACTTACAACCTTTTCAGAGTTCATTTGTACTGCTTTTTCAAATTCAGGGTCATGTAGCTCAAAGTAAATCATTAAATGCCTGAAAAATATCAAATTAAGTCAGAAAGGGTTGAAAATTGATGATGTTCCTTTTGATGGTGCATATTGAACACGCAAAAGTATGGAGTTAAAATAAGTTATTAAAAATGAAATCCCTTTGTAAGAGATGAGTTTTCGTCCGAAACCCTCATACTTCTTATGAGATTGTCCAATTTGTACACGAAGTGCATCCAGTTTTTGCTGTAACCCTCTCAACTCTCTAGAAGTTGCTATGTGGGTGAAATTATGATGTCATGCCAAGTTACAACCTTTTCAGAGTTCATTTGTACTGCTTTTGAAATTCAGGGTCATTTAGCTCAAAATAAATCAGTAAATGCCTGAAAAATATCAAATGAAGTAAGAAAGGGTTGAAAATTGATGATGTGCCTTTCAATGGTGCATATTGAACACGCAAAAAGTATCCAGTTAAAATAAGTTATTAAAAATGAAATCCCTTTGTAATAGATGAGTTTTCGTCCGAAACCCTCATACTTCTTATGAGATTGTCCAATTTGTACACGAAGTGCATCCAGTTTTTGCCATAACCCTCTCAACTCTGTAGAAGTTTCTATGTGGGTGAAATTATGTTGTCATGCCAAGTTACAACCTTTTCAGAGTTCATTTGTACTGCTTTTCAATATCAGGGTCATTTAGCTCAAAATAAATAATTAAATGCCTGAAAAATATCAAATGATGTCAGAAAGGGTTGAAAATTGATGATGAGCCTTTGAATGGTGCATATTGAACACGCAAAAAGTATGGAGTTAAAATAAGTTTTTAAAAATGAAATCCCTTTGTAATAGATGAGTTTTCGTCCGAAACCCTCATACTTCTTATGAGATTGTCCAATTTGTACCCCAAGTGCATCCAGTTTTTGGCGGAACCCTCTCAACACTCTAGAAGTTGCTATGTGGGTGAAATTATGATGTCATGCCAAGTTACAACCTTTTCAGAGTTCATTTGTACTGCTTTTGAAATTCAGGGTCATTTAGCTCAAAATAAATCATTAAATGCCTGAAAAATATCAAATGAAGTAAGAAAGGGTTGAAAATTGATGATGTGCCTTTGAATGGTGCATATAGAAAACGCAGAAAGTATGGTGTTAAAATAAGTTATTAGAAACGAAATCCCTTTGTAATAGATGAGTTTTCGGTCGAAACCCTGATACATATGAGATTGTCCAATTTGTACACGAAGTGCATCCAGTTTTTGCCGTAACCATCTCAACTCTCTAGAAGTTGCTATGTGGGTGAAATTATGATGTCATGCCAACTTACAACCTTTTCAGAGTTCATTTGTACTGCTTTTTCAAATTCAGGGTCATTTAGCTCAAAGTAAATCATTAAATGCCTGAAAAATATCAAATGAAGGCAGAAAGGGTTGAAAATTGATGATGTTCCTTTTAATGGTGCCTATTGAACACGCAAAAGTATGGAGTTAAAATAAGTTATTAAAAATGAAATCCCTTTGTAAGAGATGAGTTTTCGTCCGAAACCCTCATACTTCTTATGAGATTGTCCAATTTGTACACGAAGTGCATCCAGTTTTTGCCGTAACCCTCTCAACTCTCTAGAAGTTGCTATGTGGGTGAAATTATGATGTCATGCCAAGTTACAACCTTTTCAGAGTTCATTTGTACTGCTTTTGAAATTCAGGGTCATTTAGCTCAAAATAAATCAGTAAATGCCTGAAAAATATCAAATGAAGTAAGAAAGGGTTGAAAATTGATGATGTGCCTTTCAATGGTGCATATTGAACACGCAAGAAGTATGCAGTTAAAATAAGTTATTAAAAATGAAATCCCTTTGTAATAGATGAGTTTTCGTCCGAAACCCTCATACTTCTTATGAGATTGTCCAATTTGTACCCCAAGTGCATCCAGTTTTTGGCGGAACCCTCTCAACACTCTAGAAGTTGCTATGTGGGTGAAATTATGATGTCATGCCAAGTTACAACCTTTTCAGAGTTCATTTGTACTGCTTTTTCAAATTCAGGGTCATGTAGCTCAAAGTAAATCATTAAATGCCTGAAAAATATCAAATTAAGTCAGAAAGGGTTGAAAATTGATGATGTTCCTTTTGATGGTGCATATTGAACACGCAAAAGTATGGAGTTAAAATAAGTTATTAAAAATGAAATCCCTTTGTAAGAGATGAGTTTTCGTCCGAAACCCTCATACTTCTTATGAGATTGTCCAATTTGTACACGAAGTGCATCCAGTTTTTGCCGTAACCCTCTCAACTCTCTAGAAGTTGCTATGTGGGTGAAATTATGATGTCATGCCAAGTTACAACCTTTTCAGAGTTCATTTGTACTGCTTTTGAAATTCAGGGTCATTTAGCTCAAAATAAATCAGTAAATGCCTGAAAAATATCAAATGAAGTAAGAAAGGGTTGAAAATTGATGATGTGCCTTTAAATGGTGCATATTGAACACGCAAAAAGTATGCAGTTAAAATAAGTTATTAAAAATGAAATCCCTTTGTAATAGATGAGTTTTCGTCCGAAACCCTCATACTTCTTATGAGATAGTCCAATTTGTACACGAAGTGCATCCAGTTTTTGCCATAACCCTCTCAACTCTGTAGAAGTTGCTATGTGGGTGAAATTATGATGTCATGTCAACTTACAACCTTTTCAGAGTTCATTTGTACTGCTTTTTCAAATTCAGGGTCATGTAGCTCAAAGTAAATCATTAAATGCCTGAAAAATATCAAATTAAGTCAGAAAGGGTTGAAAATTGATGATGTTCCTTTTGATGGTGCATATTGAACACGCAAAAGTATGGAGTTAAAATAAGTTATTAAAAATGAAATCCCTTTGTAAGAGATGAGTTTTCGTCCGAAACCCTCATACTTCTTATGAGATTGTCCAATTTGTACACGAAGTGCATCCAGTTTTTGCCGTAACCCTCTCAACTCTCTAGAAGTTGCTATGTGGGTGAAATTATGATGTCATGCCAAGTTACAACCTTTTCAGAGTTCATTTGTACTGCTTTTGAAATTCAGGGTCATTTAGCTCAAAATAAATCAGTAAATGCCTGAAAAATATCATATGAAGTAAGAAAGGGTTGAAAATTGATGATCTGCCTTTCAATGGTGCATATTGAACACGCAAAAAGTATGAAGTGAAAATAAGTTATTAAAAATGAAATCCCTTTGTAATAGATGAGTTTTCGTCCGAAACCCTCATACTTCTTATGAGATTGTCCAATTTGTACACGAAGTGCATCCAGTTTTTGCCATAACCCTCTCAACTCTGTAGAAGTTGCCATGTGGGTGAAATTATGATGTCATGCCAACTTACAACCTTTTCAGAGTTCATTTGTACTGCTTTTTCAAATTCAGGGTCATTTAGCTCAAAGTAAATCATTAAATGCCTGAAAAATATCAAATGAAGTCAGAAAGGGTTGAAAATTGATGATGTTCCTTTTAATGGTGCCTATTGAACACGCAAAAGTATGGAGTTAAAATAAGTTATTAAAAATGAAATCCCTTTGTAAGAGATGAGTTTTCGTCCGAAACCCTCATACTTCTTATGAGATTGTCCAATTTGTACACGAAGTGCATCCAGTTTTTGCCGTAACCCTCTCAACTCTCTAGAAGTTGCTATGTGGGTGAAATTATGATGTCATGCCAAGTTACAACCTTTTCAGAGTTCATTTGTACTGCTTTTGAAATTCAGGGTCATTTAGCTCAAAATAAATCAATAAATGCCTGAAAAATATCAAATGAAGTCAGAAAGGGTTGAAAATTGATGATGTGTCTTTGAATGGTGCATATTGAACACGCAAAAGGTATGGAGTTAAAATAAGTTATTAAAAATGAAATCCCTTTGTAATAGATGAGTTTTCGTCCGAAACCCTCAAACTTCTTATGAGATTGTCCAATTTGTACACGAAGTGCATCCAGTTTTTGCCGTAACCCTGTCAACTCTCTAGAAGTTGCTATGTGGGTGAAATTATGATGTCATGCCAAGTTACAACCTTTTCAGAGTTCATTTGTACTGCTTTTGAAATTCAGGGTCATTTAGCTCAAAATAAATCATTAAATGCTTGAAAAATATCAAATGAGGTCAGAAAGGGTTGAAAATTGATGATGTGCCTTTGAATGGTGCATATTGAACACGCACAAAGTATGGTGTTAAAATAAGTTATTAAAAATGAAATCCCTTTGTAATAGATGAGTTTTCGTCCGAAACCCTCATACTTCTTATGAGATTGTCCAATTTGTACACGAAGTGCATCCAGTTTTTGCCGGAACCCTCTCAACACTCTAGAAGTTGCTAATTATGATGTCATGCCAAGTTACAACCTTTTCATAGTTCATTTATACTGCTTTTCAAATTCAGGGTCATTTAGCTCAAAATAAATCATTAAATGCCTGAAAAATATCAAATGAAGTCAGAAAGGGTTGAAAATTGATGATGTTCCTTTTAATGGTGCATATTGAACACGCAAAAAGTATGGAGTTAAAATAAGTTATAAAGAATGAAATCGCTTTGTAATAGATGAGTTTTCGTCCGAAACCCTCATACTTCTTATGAGATTGTCCAATTTGTACACGAAGTGCATCCAGTTTTTGCCGTAACCCTCTCAACTCTCTAGAAGTTGCTATGTGCGTGAAATTATGATGTCATGCCAATTTACAACCTTTTAAGAGTTCATTTGTACTCCTTTTCAAATTCAGGGTCATTTAGCTCAAAATAAATCATTAGATGCGTGAAAAATTTCAAATGAAGTCAGACAGGGTTGAAAATTGATGATGTGCCTTTTAATAGTGCATATTGAACACGCAAAAAGTATGCAGTTAAAATAAGTTATTAAAAATGAAATCCCTTTGTAGTAGATGAGTTTTCGTCCGAAACCCTCATACTTCTTATGAGATTGTCCAATTTGTACACGAAGTGCATCCAGTTTTTGCCATAACCCTCTCAACTCTGTAGAAGTTTCTATGTGGGTGAAATTATGATGTCATGCCAAGTTACAACCTTTTCAGAGTTCATTTGTACTGCTTTTCAATATCAGGGTCATTTAGCTCAAAATAAATAATTAAATGCCTGAAAAATATCAAATGAAGTCAGAAAGGGTTGAAAATTGATGATGAGCCTTTGAATGGTGCATATTGAACACGCAAAAAGTATGGAGTTAAAATAAGTTTTTAAAAATGAAATCCCTTTGTAATAGATGAGTTTTTGTCCGAAACCCTCATACTTCTTATGAGATTGTCCAATTTGTACCCCAAGTGCATCCAGTTTTTGGCGTAACCCTCTCAACACTCTAGAAGTTGCTATGTGGGTGAAATTATGATGTCATGCCAAGTTACAACCTTTTCAGAGTTCATTTGTCCTGCTTTTCAAATTCAGGGTCATTTAGCTCAAAATAAATCATTAAATGCCTGAAAAATATCAAATGAAGTAACAAAGGGTTGAAAATTGATGATGTGCCTTTGAATGGTGCATATTGAACACGCAAAAAGTATGGTGTTAAAATAAGTTATTAGAAACGAAATCCCTTTGTAATAGATGAGTTTTCGGTCGAAACCCTGATACATATGAGATTGTCCAATTTGTACATGAAGTGCATCCAGTTTTTGCCGTAACCCTCTCAACTCTCTAGAAGTTGCTATGTGGGTGAAATTATGATGTCATGCCAACTTACAACCTTTTCAGAGTTCATTTGTACTACTTTTTCAAATTCAGGGTCATTTAGCTCAAAGTAAATCATTAAATGCCTGAAAAATATCAAATTAAGTCAGAAAGGGTTGAAAATTGAAGATGTTCCTTTTGATGGTGCATACTGAACACGCAAAAGTATGGAGTTAAAATAAGTTATTAAAAATGAAATCCCTTTGTAAGAGATGAGTTTTCGTCCGAAACCCTCATACTTCTTATGAGATTATCCAATTTGTACACGAAGTGCATCCAGTTTTTGCCGTAACCCTCTCAACTCTCTAGAAGTTGCTATGTGGGTGAAATTATGATGTCATGCCAAGTTACAACCTTTTCAGAGTTCATTTGTACTGCTTTTGAAATTCAGGGTCATTTAGCTCAAAATAAATCATGAAATGCTTGAAAAATATCAAATGAGGTCAGAAAGGGTTGAAAATTGATGATGTTCCTTTGAATGGTGCATATTGAACACGCACAAAGTATGGAGTTAAAATAAGTTATTAAAAATGAAATCCCTTTGTAATAGATGAGTTTTCGTCCGAAACCCTCATACTTCTTATGAGATTGTCCAATTTGTACACGAAGTGCATCCAGTTTTTGCCGGAACCCTCTCAACACTCTAGAAGTTGCTAATTATGATGTCATGCCAAGTTACAACCTTTTCAGAGTTCATTTATACTGCTTTTCAAATTCAGGGTCATTTAGCTCAAAATAAATCATTAAATGCCTGAAAAATATCAAATGAAGTCAGAAAGGGTTGAAAATTGATGATGTTCCTTTTAATGGTGCATATTGAACACGCAAAAAGTATGGAGTTAAAATAAGTTATTAGGAATGAAATCGCTTTGTAATAGATGAGTTTTCGTCCGAAACCCTCATACTTCTTATGAGATTGTCCAATTTGTACGCGAAGTGCATCCAGTTTTTGCCGTAACCCTCTCAACTCTCTAGAAGTTGCTATGTGCGTGAAATTATGATGTCATGCCAATTTACAACCTTTTAAGATTTCATTTGTACTCCTTTTCAAATTCAGGGTCATTTAGCTCAAAATAAATCATTAGATGCGTGAAAAATTTCAAATGAAGTCAGACAGGGTTGAAAATTGATGATGTGCCTTTTAATAGTGCATATTGAACACGCAAAAAGTATGCAGTTAAAATAAGTTATTAAAAATGAAATCCCTTTGTAGTAGATGAGTTTTCGTCCGAAACCCTCATACTTCTTATGAGATTGTCCAATTTGTACACGAAGTGCATCCAGTTTTTGCCATAACCCTCTCAACTCTGTAGAAGTTTCTATGTGGGTGAAATTATGATGTCATGCCAAGTTACAAACTTTTCAGAGTTCATTTGTACTGCTTTTCAATATCAGGGTCATTTAGCTCAAAATAAATAAGTAAATGCGTGAAAAATATCAAATGAAGTCAGAAAGGGTTGAAAATTGATGATGAGCCTTTGAATGGTGCATATTGAACACGCAAAGAGTATGGAGTTAAAATAAGTTTTTAAAAATGAAATCCCTTTGTAATAGATGAGTTTTTGTCCGAAACCCTCATACTTCTTATGAGATTGTCCAATTTGTACCCCAAGTGCATCCAGTTTTTGGCGTCACCCTCTCAACACTCTAGAAGTTGCTATGTGGGTGAAATTATGATGTCATGCCAAGTTACAACATTTTCAGAGTTCATTTGTACTGCTTTTCAAATTCAGGGTAATTTAGCTCAAAATAAATCATTAAATGCCTGAAAAATATCAAATGAAGTAAGAAAGGGTTGAAAATTGATGATGTGCCTTTGAATGGTGCATATTGAACACGCAAAAAGTATGGTGTTAAAATAAGTTATTAGAAACGAAATCCCTTTGTAATAGATGAGTTTTCGGTCGAAACCCTGATACATATGAGATTGTCCAATTTGTACATGAAGTGCATCCAGTTTTTGCCGTAACCCTCTCAACTCTCTAGAAGTTGCTATGTGGGTGAAATTATGATGTCATGCCAACTTACAACCTTGTCAGAGTTCATTTGTACTGCTTTTTCAAATTCAGGGTCATTTAGCTCAAAGTAAATCATTAAATGCCTGAAAAATATCAAATTAACTCAGAAAGAGTTGAAAATTGATGATGTTCCTTTTGATGGTGCATATTGAACATGCAAAAGTATGGAGTTAAAATAAGTTATTAAAAATGAAATCCCTTTGTAAGAGATGAGTTTTCGTCCGAAACCCTCATACTTCTTATGAGATTGTCTAATTTGTACACGAAGTGCATCCAGTTTTTGCCGTAACCCTCTCAACTCTCTAGAAGTTGCTATGTGGGTGAAATTATGATGTCATGCCAAGTTACAACCTTTTCAGAGTTCATTTGTACTGCTTTTGAAATTCAGGGTCATTTATCTCAAAATAAATCATTAAATGCTTGAAAAATATCAAATGAGGTCAGAAAGGGTTGAAAATTGATGATGTGCCTTTGAATGGTGCATATTGAACACGCACAAAGTATGGAGTTAAAATAAGTTATTAAAACTGAAATCCCTTTGTAATAGATGAGTTTTCGTCCGAAACCCTCATACTTCTTATGAGATTGTCCAATTTGTAAACGAAGTGCATCCAGTTTTTGCCGGAACCCTCTCAACACTCTAGAAGTTGCTAATTATGATGTCATGCCAAGTTACAACCTTTTCAGAGTTCATTTATACTACTTTTCAAATTCAGGGTCATTTAGCTCAAAATAAATCATTAAATGCCTGAAAAATATCAAATGAAGTCAGAAAGGGTTGAAAATTGATGATGTTCCTTTTAATGGTGCATATTGAACACGCATACAGTATGGAGTTAAAATAAGTTATTAAGAATGAAATCGCTTTGTAATAGATGAGTTTTCGTCCGAAACCCTCATACTTCTTATGAGATTGTCCAATTTGTACACGAAGTGCATCCAGTTTTTGCCGTAACCCTCTCAACTCTCTAGAAGTTGCTATGTGCGTGAAATTATGATGTCATGCCAATTTACAACCTTTTAAGAGTTCATTTGTACTCCTTTTCAAATTCAGGGTCATTTAGCTCAAAATAAATCATTAAATGCGTGAAAAATTTCAAATGAAGTCAGACATGGTTGAAAATTGATGATGTGCCTTTTAATAGTGCATATTGAACACGCAAAAAGTATGCAGTTAAAATAAGTTATTAAAAATGAAATCCCTTTGTAGTAGATGAGTTTTCGTCCGAAACCCTCATACTTCTTATGAGATTGTCCAATTTGTACACGAAGTGCATCCAGTTTTTTCCATAACCCTCTCAACTCTCTAGAAGTTGCTATGTGGGTGAAATTATGATGTCATGCCAAGTTACAACCTTTTCAGAGTTCATTTGTACTGCTTTTCAAATTCAGGGTTATTTAGCTCAAAATAAATCATTAAATGCCTAAAAAATATCAAATGAAGTCAGAAAGGGTTCAAAATTGATGATGTGCCTTTGAATGGTGCATATTGAACACGCACAAAGTATGGTGTTAAAATAAGTTATTAAAAACGAAATCCCTTTGTAATAGATGAGTTTTCGTTGGAAACCCTGATACTTATAAGATTGTCCAATTTGTACACGAAGTGCATCCAGTTTTTTCCCTAACCCTCTCAACTCTCTAGAATTTGCTATGTGGGTGAAATTGTGATGTCATGCCAAGTTACAACCTTTTCAGAGTTCATTTGTACTGCTTTTCAAATTCAGAGTCATTTAGCTCAAAATAAATCATTAAATGCCTGAAAAATATCAAATCAAGTCAGAAAGGGTTGAAAATTGATGATGTTCCTTTTAATGGTGCATATTGAACACACAAAAAGTATGGAGCTAAAGTAAGTTATTAAAAATGAAAACGCTTTGTAATAGATGAGTTTTTGTCCGAAACCCTCATACTTCTTATGAGATTGTCCAATTTGTACACGAAGTGCATCCAGTTTTTGCCGTAACCCTCTCAACTCTCTAGAATTTGCTATGTGGGTGAAATTATGTTGTCATGCCAATTTACAACCTTTTTAGAGTTCATTTGTACTGCTTTTCAAATTCAGGGTCATTTAGCTCAAAATAAATCATTAAATGCCTGAAAAATATCAAATGAAGTCAGAAAGGGTTGAAAATTGATGATGTGCGTGTGAATTGTGCATATTGAACACGTAAAAAGTATGGAGTTAATATAAGTTATTAAAAATGAAATCCCTTTGTAATAGATGACTTTTCGTCCGAAACCCTCATACTTCTTATGCGATTGTCCAATTTGTACACGAAGTGCATCCTTTTTTTGTCGTAACCCACTCAACTCTCTAGAAGTAGCTATGTGGGTGAAATTATGATGTCATGCCAAGTTACAACCTTTTCAGTGTTCATTTTTACTGCTTTTCAAATTCAGGGTCATTTAGCTCAAAATAAATCATCAAATGCTTGAAAAATATCAAATGAAGTCAGAAAGGTTTGAAAATTGATGATGTGCCTTTGAATGGTGCATATTGAACACGCAAAAAGTATGCAGTTAAAATAAGTTATTGAAAATGAAATCCCTTTGTAGTAGATGAGTTTTCGTTCGAAACCCTCATACTTCTTATGAGATTATCCAATTTGTACACGAAGTGCATCCAGTTTTTGCCATAACCCTCTCAACTCTCTAGAAGTTCTTATGTGGGTGAAATTATGATCTCATGCCAAGTTACAACCTTTTCAGAGTTCATTTGTACTGCTTTTCAATATCAGGGTCATTTAGCTCAAAATAAATCAATGAATGCCTGAAAAATAACAAATGAAGTCAGAAATGGTTGAAAATTGATGATGTGCCTTTGAATTGTGCATATTGAACACGTAAAAAGTATGGAGTTAAAATAAGTTATTAAAAATGAAATCCCTTTTGTAATAGATGTGTTTTCGTCTGAAACCCTCATACTTCTTATGAGATTGTCCAATTTGTACACGAAGTGCATCCATTTTTTGCCGTAACCCTCTCAACTCTCTAGAAGTTGCTATGTGGGTGAAATTATGATGTCATGACAAGTTACAACCTTTTCAGTGTTCATTTGTACTACTTTTCAAATTCAGGGTCATTTAGCTCAAAATAAATCATCAAATGCCTGAAAAATATCAAATGAAGTCACAAAGGTTTGAAAATTGATGATGTGCCTTTTAATGGTGCATATTGAACATGCAAAAATTATGGCGTTAAAATAAGTTATTAACAATGACATCCCTTTGTAATAGATGAGTTTTCGTTCGAAACCCTCATACTTATGAGATTGTCCAACTTGTACACGAAGTGCATCCAGTTGTTGCCGTAACCCTCTCAACTCTCTGGAAGTTGCTATGTGGGTGAAGTTATGATGTCATGCCAAGTTACAGCCTTTTCAGAGTTCATTTGTACTACTTTTCCAATTCAGGGTCATTTTGCTCAAAATAAATCATTGAATGCCTGAAAAATATCAAATGAAGTTAGAAAGGGTTGAAATTTAATGATGTGCCTTTGAATGGTGCATATTGAACACGCAAAAATTATGGAGTGAAAATAAGTTATTAAAAATTAAATCCCTTTGTAATAGATGAGTTTTCGTCCGAAAACCTCATACTTCTTATGAGATTGTGCAATTTGTACACAAAGTGCATCCAGTGTTCTCCGTAACCCTCTCAACTCTCTAGAAGTTGCTATGTGGGTGAAATTATGATGTCATGCCAAGTTACAATGTTTTCAGAGTTCATTTGTACTACTTTTCAAATGTCAGGGTCATTTAGCTCAAAATAAATCATTAAATGCCTGAAAAATATTAAAGGAAGTAAGAAAGGGTTGAAAATTGATGATGTGCCTTTGAATGGTGCATATTGAACACGCAAAAAGTATGGAGTTAAAATAAGTTATTAAAAATGAAATCCCTTTGTAATAGATGAGTTGTCGTGCGAAACCCTCATACTTCTTATGAGATTGTCCAAGTTGTACACGAAGTGCATCCAGTTTTTGGCGTAACCCTCTCAACTCTCTAGAAGTTTCTATGTGGGTCAAATTATGATGTCATGCCAAGTTACAACCTATTCAGAGTTCATTTGTACTGCTTTTCAATATCAGGGTCATTTAGCTCAAAATAAATCATTAAATGCCTGAAAAATATCAAATGAAGTCAAAAAGGGTTGAAAATTGATGACGTGCCTTTGAATGGTGCATATTAAACACGCAAAAAGTATGGAGTTAAAATAATTTATTAAAAATGAAATCGCTTTGTAATAGATGAGTTTTTGTCCGAAACGCTCATACTTCTTATGAGATTGTCCAATTTGTACACGAAGTGCATCAAGTTTTTGCCGTAACCCTCTCAACTCCCTAGAAGTTGCTATGTGGGTGAAATTATGATATCATGCCAAGTTACAACCTTTTCAGAGTTCATTTGTACTGCTTTTCAAATTTAGGGTCATTTAGCTCAAAATAAATCATTAAATGCCTGAAAAATATCAAATGAAGTAAGAAAGGGTTGAACATTGATGATGTGCCTTTCAATGGTGCATATTGAACGGGCAAAAAGTATGGAGTTAAAATAAGTTATTAAACATCAAATCCCTTTGTAATAGATGAGTTTTCATCCGAAACCCTCATACTTCTTATGAGATTGTCCAATTTGTACACGAAGTGCATCCAGTTTTTGCCGTAACCCTCTCAACTCTCTAGAAGTTGCTATGTGGGTGAAACTATGATGTCATGCCAAGTTACAACCCTTTCAGAGTTCATTTGTACTGCTTTTCAAATTCAGGGTCATTTAGCTCAAAATAAATCATTAAATGCTTGAAAAATATCAAATGAAGTAAGAAAGGGTTGAACATTGATGATGTGCCTTTGAGTGGTGCATATTGAACAACCAAAAAGTATGGAGTTAAAATAAGTTATTAAAAATGAAATCCCTTTGTAATAGATGAGTTTTCGTCCGAAACACTCATACTTCTTATGAGATTGTCCAATTTGTACACGAAGTGCATCCAGTTTTTGCCGTACCCCTCTCAACACTCTAGAAGTTGCTATGTGGGTGAAATTATGATGTCATGCCAAGTTACAACCTTTTAAGAGTTCATTTGTTCTGCTTTTCAAATTCAGGGTCATTTAGCTCAAAATAAATCATTAAATGCCTGAAAAATATCAAATGAAGTCAGAAAGGGTTGAAAATTGATGATGTGCCTTTGAATGGTGCATATTAAATAGGCAAAAAGTATGGAGTTAAAATAAGTTATTAAAAATGAAATCTCTTTGTAATAGATGAGTTTTCGTCCGAAACCCTCATACTTCTTATGAGATTGTCCAATTTGTACACGAAGTGCATCCAGTATTAGCCGTAACCTTCTCAACTCTCTAGAAGTTGGTATGTGGGTGAAATTATGATGTCATGCCAAGTTACAACCTTTTTAGAGTTCATTTGTACTGCTTTTCAATATCAGGGTCATTTAGCTCAAAATAAATCATTAAATGCCTGAAAAATATCAAATGAAGTCAGAAAGGGTAGAAAATTGATGATTTGCCTTTGAATGGTGTATATTGCACACGCAAAAAGTATGCAGTTAAAATTAGTTATTAAAAATGAAATCGCTTTGTAATAGATGAGTTTTCGTCCGAAACCCTCATACTTCGTATGAGATTGTCCCATTTGTACACGAAGTGCATCCAGTATTTGCCGTAACCCTCTCAACTCTCTAGAAGTTGCTATGTGGGTGAAATTATGATGTCATGCCAAGTAACAACCTTTTCAGAGTTCATTTGTAGTGCTTTTCAAATTCATGGTCATTTAGCTCAAAATAAATCATTAAATGCCTGAAAAATATCAAATGAAGTCAGAAAGGGTTGAAAATTCATGATGTGCCTTTGAATGGTGCATATTGAACACGCAAAAAGTATGGAGTTAAAATAAGTTATTAAAAATGAAATCTCTTTGTAATAGATGAGTTTTCGTCCGAAACGCTCATACTTCTTATGAGATTGTCCAATTTGTACACGAAGTGCATCCAGTTTTTGCCGTAACCCTCTCAACTCTCTAGAAGTTGCTATGTGGGTGAAATTATGATTTCATGCCAAGTTGCAACCTTTTCAAAGTTCATTTGTACTGCTTTTCAAATTTAGGGTCATTTAGCTCAAAATAAATCATTAAATGCCTGAAAAATATCAAATGAAGTAAGAAAGGGTAGAAAATTGGTGATGTGCCTTTGAATGGTGCATATTGAACACGCAAAAAGTATGCATTTAAAATAAGTTATTAAAAATGAAATCGCTTTGTAATAGATGAGTTTTCGTCCGAAACCATCATACTTCTTATGAGATTGTCCAATTTGTACACGAAGTGCATCCAGTTTTTGCCGTAACCCTATCAACTCTCTAGAAGTTGCTATGTGGGTGAAATTATGATGTCATGCCAAGTTACAACGTTTTCAGAGTTCATTTGTACTACTTTTCAAATTCAGGGTCATTTAGCTCACAATAAATCATTAAATGCCTGAAAAATATTAAAGGAAGTAAGAAAGGGTTGAAAATTGATGATGTGCCTTTGAATGGTGCATATTGAACACGCAAAAAGTATGGAGTTAAAATAAGTTATTAAAAAGGAAATCTCTTCGTAATAGATGAGTTTTCATCCGAAACGCTCATACTTCTTATGAGATTGTCCAATTTGTACACGAAGTGCATCCAGTATTTGTCGTAACCCTCTCAACTCTCTAGAAGTTGCTATGTGGGTGAAATTATGATGTAATGCCAAGTAACAACCTTTTCAGAGTTCATTTGTAGTGCTTTTCAAATTCAGGGTCATATAGCTCAAAATAAATCATAAAATGCCTGAAAAATATCAAATGAAGTAAGAAAGGGTTGAACATTGATGATGTCCCTTTGAATGGTGCATATTGAGCAGGCAAAAAGTATGGAGTTAAAATAAGTTATTAAAAATGAAATCCCTTTGTAATAGATGAGTTTTCGTCCGAAACCCTCATACTTCTTATGAGATTGTCCAATTTGTACACGAAGTGCATCCAGTTTTTGCCGTAACCCTCTCAACTCTCTAGAAGTTGCTATGTGGGTGAAATTATGATGTCATGCCAAGTTACAACGTTTTCAGAGTTCATCTGTACTACTTTTCAAATTCAGGGTCATTTAGCTCAAAATAAATCATTAAATGCCTGAAAAATATTAAAGGAAGTAAGAAAGGGTTGAAAATTGATCATGTGCCTTTGAATGGTGCATATTGAACACGCCAAAAGTATGGAGTTAAAATAAGTTATTAAACATGAAATCCCTTTGTAATAGATGAGTTTTCATCCGAAACCCATATACTTCTTATGAGATTGTCCAATTTGTACACGAAGTGCATCTAGTTTTTGCCGTAACCCTCTCAACTCTCTAGAAGTTGCTATGTGGGTGAAACTATGATGTCATGCCAAGTTACAACCCTTTCAGAGTTCATTTGTACTGCTTTTCAAATTAAGGGTCATTTAGCTCAGAATAAATCATTAAATGCTTGAAAAATATCAAATGGAGTAAGAAAGGGTTGAACATTGATGATGTGCCTGTGAGTGGTGCATATTGAACAGGCAAAAAGTATGGAGTTAAAATAAGTTATTAAAAATGAAATCCCTTTGTAATAGATGAGTTTTCGTCCGAAACACTCATACTTCTTATGAGATTGTCCAATTTGTACACGAAGTGCATCCAGTTTTTGCCGTACCCCTCTCAACTCTCTAGAAGTTGCTATGTGGGTGAAATTATGATGTCATGCCAAGTAACAACCTTTTCAGAGTTCATTTGTAGTGCTTTTCAAATTCAGGGTCATTTAGCTCAAAATAAATCATTAAATGCCTGAAAAATATCAAATGAAGTCAGAAAGGGTTGAAAATTCATGATGTGCCTTTGAATGCGGAATATTGAACACGCAAAAAGTATGCAGTTAAAATAAGTTATTAAAAATGAAATCTCTTTGTAATAGATGAGTTTTCGTCCGAAACGCTCATACTTCTTATGAGATTGTCCAATTGGTACACGAAGTGCATCCAGTTTTTGCCGTAACCCTCTCAACTCTCTAGAATTTGCTATGTGGGTGAAATTATGATTTCATGCCAAGTTACAACCTTTTCAGAGTTCATTTGTACTGCTTTTCAAATTTAGGATCATTTAGCTCAAAATAAATCATTAAATGCCTGAAAAATATCAAATGAAGTAAGAAAGGGTAGAAAATTGATGATGTGCCTTTGAATGGTGCATATTGAACACACAAAAAGTATGCAGTTAAAATAAGTTATTAAAAATGAAATCGCTTTGTAATAGATGAGTTTTTGTCCAAAACCCTCATACTTCGTATGAGATTGTCCAATTTGTACATGAAGTGCATCCAGTTTTTGTCATAACCCTATCAACTCTCTAGAAGTTGCTATGTGGGTCAAATTATGATGTCATGCCAAGTTACAACGTTTTCAGAGTTCTTTTGTACTACTTTTCAAATTCAGGGTTATTTAGCTCACAATAAATCGTTAAATGCCTGAAAAATATTAAAGGAAGTAAGAAAGGGTTGAAAATTGATTATGTGCCTTTGAATGGTGCATATTGAACACGCAAAAAGTATGGAGTTAAAATAAGTTATTAAAAAGGAAATCCCTTTGTAATAGATGAGTTTTCATCCGAAACGCTCATACTTCTTATGAGATTGTCCAATTTGTACACGAAGTGCATCCAGTATTTGCCGTAACCCTCTAAACTCTCTAGAAGTTGCTATGTGGGTGAAATTATGATGTAATGCCAATTAACAACCTTTTCAGAGTTCATTTCTAGTGCTTTTCAAACTCAGGGTCATATAGCTCAAAATAAATCATTAAATGCCTGAAAAATATCAAATGAAGTAAGAAAGGGTTGAACATTGATGATGTGCCTTTGAATGGTGCTTATTGAGCAGCCAAAAAGTAGGGAGTTAAAATAAGTTATTAAAAATGAAATCCCTTTGTAATAGATGAGTTTTCATCCGAAACCCTCATACTTCTCATGAGATTGTCCAATTTGTACACGAAGTGCATCCAGTTTTTGCTGTAGCCCTCTCAACTCTCTAGAAGTTTCTATGTGGGTGAAATTATGATGTCATGCCAAGTTACAACGTTTTCAGAGTTCATCTGTACTACTTTTCAAATTCAAGGTCATTTAGCTCAAAATAATTCATTAAATGCCTGAAAAATATTAAAGGAAGTAAGAAAGGGTTGAAAATTGATGATGTGCCTTTGAATGGTGCATATTGAACACACAAAAAGTATGGAGTTAAAATAAGTTATTAAAAATGAAATCCCTTTGTAATAGATGAGTTTTCGTCCGAAACCCTCATACTTCTTATGAGATTGTCCAACTTGTACACGAAGTGCATCCAGTTTTTGCCGTAACCCTCTCAACTCTCTAGAAGTTTCTATGTGGGTTAAATTATGATGTCATGCCAAGTTACAACCTATTCAGAGTTCATTTGTACTGCTTTTCAATATCAGGGTCATTTAGCTCAAAATAAATCATTAAATCCCTGAAAAATATCAAATGAAGTCAGAAAGGGTTGAAAATTGATGATGTGCCTTTGAATGGTGCATATTAAACACGCAAAAAGTATGGAGTTAAAATAATTTATTAAAAATGAAATCGCTTTGTAATAGATGAGTTTTCGTCCGAAACCCTCATACTTCTTATGAGATTGTCCAATTTGTACACGAAGTGCATCAAGTTTTTGCCGTAACCCTCTCAACTCTCTAGAAGTTGCTATGTGGGTGAAATTATGATATCATGCCAAGTTACAACCTTTTCAGAGTTCATTTGTCCTGCTTTTCAAATTTAGGGTCATTTTGCTCAAAATAAATCATTAAATGCCTGAAAAATAACAAATGAAGTAAGAAAGGGTTGAACATTGATGATGTGCCTTTGAATGGTGCATATTGAACGGGCAAAAAGTATGGAGTTAAAATAAGTTATTAAACATGAAATCCCTTTGTAATAGATGAGTTTTCATCCGAAACCCATATACTTCTTATGAGATTGTCCAATTTGTACACGAAGTGCATCTAGTTTTTGCCGTAACCCTCTCAACTCTCTAGAAGTTGCTATGTGGGTGAAACTATGATGTCATGCCAAGTTACAACCCTTTCAGAGTTCATTTGTACTGCTTTTCAAATTAAGGGTCATTTAGCTCAGAATAAATCATTAAATGCTTGAAAAATATCAAATGGAGTAAGAAAGGGTTGAACATTGATGATGTGCCTGTGAGTGGTGCATATTGAACAGGCAAAAAGTATGGAGTTAAAATAAGTTATTAAAAATGAAATCCCTTTGTAATAGATGAGTTTTCGTCCGAAACACTCATACTTCTTATGAGATTGTCCAATTTGTACACGAAGTGCATCCAGTTTTTGCCGTACCCCTCTCAACTCTCTAGAAGTTGCTTTGTGGGTGAAATTATGATGTCATGCCAAGTTACAACCTTTGTAGAGTTCATTTGTACTGCTTTTCAATATCAGGGTCATTTAGCTCAAAATAAATCATTAAATGCCTGAAAAATATCAAATGAAGTCAGAAAGGGTAGAAAATTGATGATTTGCCTTTGAACGGTGTATATTGAACACGCAAAAAGTATGCAGTTAAAATTAGTTATTAAAAATGAAATCGCTTTGTAATAGATGAGTTTTCGTCCGAAACCCTCATACTTCGTATGAGATTGTCCCATTTGTACACGAAGTGCATCCAGTATTTGCCGTAACCCTCTCAACTCTCTAGAAGTTGCTATGTGGGTGAAATTATGATGTCATGCCAAGTAACAACCTTTTCAGAGTTCATTTGTAGTGCTTTTCAAATTCATGGTCATTTAGCTCAAAATAAATCATTAAATGCCTGAAAAATATCAAATGAAGTCAGAAAGGGTTGAAAATTCATGATGTGCCTTTGAATGCGGAATATTGAACACGCAAAAAATATGGAGTTAAAATAAGTTATTAAAAATGAAATCTCTTTGTAATAGATGAGTTTTCATCCGAAACGCTCATACTTCTTATGAGATTGTCCAATTTGTACACGAAGTGCATCCAGTTTTGGCCGTAACCCTCTCAACTCTCTAGAAGTTGCTTTGTGGGTGAAATTATGATGTCATGCCAAGATACAACCTTTTTAGAGTTCATTTGTACTGCTTTTCAATATCAGGGTCATTTAGCTCAAAATAAATCATTAAATGCCTGAAAAATATCAAATGAAGTCAGAAAGGGTAGAAAATTGATGATTTGCCTTTGAACGGTGTATATTGAACACGCAAAAAGTATGCAGTTAAAATTAGTTATTAAAAATGAAATCGCTTTGTAATAGATGAGTTTTCGTCCGAAACCCTCATACTTCGTATGAGATTGTCCCATTTGTACACGAAGTGCATCCAGTATTTGCCGTAACCCTCTCAACTCTCTAGAAGTTGCTATGTGGGTGAAATTATGATGTCATGCCAAGTAACAACCTTTTCAGAGTTCATTTGTAGTGCTTTTCAAATTCATGGTCATTTAGCTCAAAATAAATCATTAAATGCCTGAAAAATATCAAATGAAGTCAGAAAGGGTTGAAAATTCATGATGTGCCTTTGAATGCGGAATATTGAACACGCAAAAAGTATGGAGTTAAAATAAGTTATTAAAAATGAAATCTCTTTGTAATAGATGAGTTTTCGTCCGAAACGCTCATATTTCTTATGAGATTGTCCAATTGGTACACAAAGTGCATCCAGTTTTTGCCGTAACCCTCTCAACTCTCTAGAATTTGCTATGCGGGTGAAATTATGATTTCATGCCAAGTTACAACCTTTTCAGAGTTCATTTGTACTGCTTTTCAAATTTAGGGTCATTTAGCTCAAAATAAATCATTAAATGCCTGAAAAATATCAAATGAAGTAAGAAAGGGTAGAAAATTGATGATGTGCCTTTGAATGGTGCATATTGAACACGCAAAAAGTATGTAGTTAAAATAAGTTATTAAAAATGAAATCGCTTTGTAATAGATGAGTTTTCGTCCAAAACCCTCATACTTCGTATGAGATTGTCCAATTTGTACATGAAGTGCATCCAGTTTTTGCCGTAACCCTATCAACTCTCTAGAAGTTGCTATGTGGGTGAAATTATGATGTCATGCCAAGTTACAACGTTTTGAGAGTTCATTTGTACTACTTTTCAAATTCAGGGTCATTTAGCTCACAATAAATCATTAAATGCCTGAAAAATATTAAAGGAAGTAAGAAAGGGTTGAAAATTGATGATGTGCCTTTGAATGGTGCATATTGAACACGCAAAAAATATGGACTTAAAATAAGTTATTAAAAAGGAAATCCCTTTGTAATAGATGAGTTTTCATCCGAAACGCTCATACTTCTTATGAGATTGTCCAATTTGTACACGAAGTGCATCCAGTATTTGCCGTAACCCTCTCAACTCTCTACAAGTTGCTATGTGGGTGAAATTATGATGTAATGCCAATTAACAACCTTTTCAGAGTTCATTTGTAGTGGTTTTCAAATTCAGGGTCATATAGCTCAAAATAAATCATTACATGCCTGAAAAATATCAAATGAAGTAAGAAAGGGTTGAACATTGATGACGTGCCTTTGAATGGTGCATATTGAGCAGGCAAAAAGTATGGAGTTAAAATAAGTTATTAAAAATGAAATCCCTTTGTAATAGATGAGTTTTCATCCGAAACCCTCATACTTCTTATGAGATTGTCCAATTTGTACACGAAGTGCATCCAGTTTTTGCCGTAACCCTCTCAACTCTCTAGAAGTTGCTATGTGGGTGAAATTATGATGTCATGCCAAGTTACAACGTTTTCAGAGTTCATCTGTACTACTTTTCAAATTCAGGGTCATTTAGCTCAAAATAAATCATTAAATGCCTGAAAAATATTAAAGGAAGTAAGAAAGGGTTGAAAATTGATGATGTGCCTTTGAATGGTGCATATTGAACACGCAAAAAGTATGGAGTTAAAATAAGTTATTAAAAATGAAATCCCTTTGTAATAGATGAGTTTTCGTCCGGAACCATCATACTTCTTATGAGATTGTTCAATTTGTACACGAAGTGCATCCAGTTTTTGCCGTAACCCTCTCAACTCTCTACAAGTTGCTATTTGGGTGAAATTACGATGTCATGCCAAGTTACAACGTTTTCAGAGTTCATCTGTACTACTTTTCAAATTCAGGGTCATTTAGCTCAAAATAAATCATTAAATGCCTGAAAAAAATTAAAGGAAGTAAGAAAGGGTTGAAAATTGATGATGTGCCTTTGAATGGTGCATATTGAACACGCAAAAAGTATGGAGTTAAAATAAGTTATTAAAAATGAAATCCCTTTGTAATAGATGAGTTTTCGTCCGAAACCATCATACTTCTTATGAGATTGTCCAATTTGTACACGAAGTGCATCCAGTTTTTGCCGTAACCCTATCAACTCTCTAGAAGTTGCTATGTGGGTGAAATTATGATGTCATGCCAAGTTACAACGTTTTCAGAGTTCATTTGTACTACTTTTCAAATTCAGGGTCATTTAGCTCACAATAAATCATTAAATGCCTGAAAAATATTAAAGGAAGTAAGAAAGGGTTGAAAATTGATTATGTGCCTTTGAATGGTGCATATTGAACACGCAAAAAGTATGGAGTTAAAATAAGTTATTAAAAAGGAAATCCCTTTGTAATAGATGAGTTTTCATCCGAAACGCTCATACTTCTTATGAGATTGTCCAATTTGTACACGAAGTGAATCCAGTATTTGCCGTAACCCTCTCAACTCTCTAGAAGTTGCTATGTGGGTGAAATTAAGATGTAATGCCAAGTAACAACCTTTTCAGAGTTCATTTGTAGTGCTTTTCAAATTCAGGGTCATATAGCTCAAAATAGATCATTAAATGCCTGAAAAATATCAAAAGAAGTAAGAAAGGGTTGAACATTGATGATGTGCCTTTGAATGGTGCTTATTGAGCAGCCAAAAAGTAGGGAGTTAAAATAAGTTATTAAAAATGAAATCCCTTTGTAATAGATGAGTTTTCATCCGAAACCCTCATACTTCTCATGAGATTGTCCAATTTGTACACGAAGTGCATCCAGTTTTTGCTGTAGCCCTCTCAACTCTCTAGAAGTTTCTATGTGGGTGAAATTATGATGTCATGCCAAGTTACAACGTTTTCAGAGTTCATCTGTACTACTTTTCAAATTCAAGGTCATTTAGCTCAAAATAAATCATTAAATGCCTGAAAAATATTAAAGCAAGTAAGAAAGGGTTGAAAATTGATGATGTGCCTTTGAATTTTGCATATTGAACACGCAAAAAGTATGGAGTTAAAATAAGTTATTAAAAATGAAATCCCTTTGTAATAGATGAGTTTTCGTCCGAAACCATCATACTTCTTATGAGATTGTTCAATTTGTACACGAAGTGCATCCAGTTTTTGTCGTAACCCTCTCAACTCTCTACAAGTTGCTATTTGGGTGAAATTACGTTGTCATGCGAAGTTACAACGTTTTCAGAGTTCATCTGTACTACTTTTCAAATTCAGGGTCATTTAGCTCAAAATAAATCATTAAATGCCCGAAAAATATTAAAGGAAGTAAGAAAGGGTTGAAAATTGATGATGTGCCTTTGAATGGTGCATATTGAACACGCAAAAAGTATGGAGTTAAAATAAGTTATTAAAAATGAAATCCCTTTGTAATAGATGAGTTTTCGTCCGAAACCATCATACTTCTTATGAGATTGTCCAATTTGTACACGAAGTGCATCCAGTTTTTGTCGTAACCCTATCAACTCTCTAGAAGTTGCTATGTGGGTGAAATTATGATGTCATGCCAAGTTACAACGTTTTCAGAGTTCATTTGTACTACTTTTCAAATTCAGGGTCATTTAACTCACAATAAATCATTAAATGCCTGAAAAATATTAAAGGAAGTAAGAAAGCGTTGAAAATTGATGATGTGCCTTTGAATGGTGCATATTGAACACGCAAAAAGTATGGAGTTAAAATAAGTTATTAAAAATGAAATCCCTTTGTAATAGATGAGTTTTCATCTGAAACGCTCATACTTCTTATGAGATTGTCCAATTTGTACACGAAGTGCATCCAGTTTTTGCCGTAACCCTCTCAACTCTCTAGAAGTTGCTATGTGGGTGAAATTAGGATGTCATGCCAAGTTACAACGCTTTCAGAGTTCATTTGTAGTGCTTTTCAAATTCAGGGTCATTTAGCTCAAAATAAATCATTAAATGCCTGAAAAATATCAAATGAACTAAGAAAGGGTTGAACATTGATGATGTGCCTTTGAATGGTGCATATTGAACAGGAAAAAACTATGGAGTTAAAATAAGTTATTAAAAATGAAATCCCTTTGTAATAGATGAGTTTTCGTCCAAAACACTCATACTTCTTATGAGATTGTCCAATTTGTACACGAAGTGCATCCAGTTTTTGCCGTAACCCTCTCAACTCTCTAGAAGTTGCTACGTGGGTGAAATTATGATGTCATGCCAAGTTACAACCTTTTAAAGGTTCATTTGTACTGCTTTTAAAATTCAGGGTCATTTAGCTCAAAATAAATCATCAAATGCCTGAAAAATATCAAATGAAGTGAGAAATGGTTGAAAATTGATGATGTGCCTTTGAATGGTTAATATTGAACACGCAAAAAGTATGGAGTTAATATAAGTTATTAAAAAGGAAATCACTTTGTAATAGATGAGTTTTCGTCCGAAACCCTCATACCTCTTATGAGATTGTCCAATTTGTACACGAAGTGCATCCAGTTTTTGCCGTAACCCTCTCAACTCTCTGGAAGTTGCTATGTGGGTGAAATTACGATGTCATGCCAAGTAACAACCTTTTCAAAGTTCATTTGTAGTGCTTTTCAAATTCAGGGTCATTTAGCTCAAAATAAATCATTAAATGCCTGAAAAATATCAAATGAAGTGAGAAATGTTGAAAATTCGTGATGTGCCTTTGACTGGTGCATATTAAACACGCAAAAAGTATGGAGTTAAAATAAGTTATTAAAAATGAAATCTCTTTGTAATAGATGAGTTTTCGTCCGAAACGCTCATATTTCTTATGAGATTGTCCAATTTGTACACGAAGTGCATCCAGTTTTTGCCGTAACCCTCTCGACTCTCTAGAAGTTGCTATGTGGGTGAAATTATGATGTCATGCCAAGTTACAACCTTTTCAGAGTTCATTTGTACTACTTTTCAAATGTTGAAAATTCGTGATGTGCCTTTGAATGGTGCATATTGAACACGCAAAAGTATGGAGTTAAAATAAGTTATTAAAAATGAAATCCCTTTGTAAGAGATGAGTTTTCGTCCGAAACCCTCATACTTCTTATGAGATTGTCCAATTTGTACACGAAGTGCATCCAGTTTTTGCCGTAACCCTCTCAACTCTCTAGAAGTTGCTATGTGGGTGAAATTATGATGTCATGCCAAGTTACAACGTTTTCAGAGTTCATCTGTACTACTTTTCAAATTCAGGGTCATTTAGCTCAAAATAAATCATTAAATGCCTGAAAAATATCAAATGAAGTCAGAAAGGGTTGAAAATTGATGATGTGCCTTTGAATGGTGCAAATTGAACAAGCAAAAAGTATGCAGTTAAAATAAGTTATTAAAAATGAAATCCCTTTGTAATAGATGAGTTTTCGTCCGAAACCCTCATACTTTTTATGAGATTGTCCAATTTGTACACAGAGTGCATTCAGTTTTTGCCATAACCCTCTCAACTCTCTAGAAGTTGCTATGTGGGTGAAATTATGATGTCATTCCAAGTTACAACCTTTTTAGAGTTCATTTGTACTGCTTTTCAATATGAGGGTCATTTTGCTCAAAATAAATCATTAAATGTCTAAAAAATATCAAATGAAGTCAGAAAGGGTTGAAAATTGATGATGTGCCTTTGAATGGTGCAAATTGAACACGCAAAAAGTATGGAGTTAAAATAATTTATTAAAAATGAAATCCCTTTGTTATAGATGAGTTTTCGTCCGAAATCCTCATACTTCTTATGAGTTTGTCCAATTTGTACCCGAAGTGCATCTAGTTTTTGCCGTAACCCTCTCAACTCTCTAGAAGTTGCTATTTGGGTGAAATTGTGATGTCATGCCAAGTTACAACCTTTTCAGTGTTCATTTGTACTGCTTTTCAAATTGAGGGTCATTTAGCTCAAAATAAATCATTAAATGCCTGAAAAATATCCAATGAAGTCAGAAAGGGTTGAAAATTGATGATGCGCCTTTGAATACCGCATATTGAACACGCAAAAAGTATGCAGTGAAAATAAGTTATTAAAAATGAAATCCCTTTGTAATAGATAAGTTTTCGTCCGAAACCCTCATACTTCTTATGAGATTGTCCAATTTGTACACGAAGTGCATCCAGTTTTTGCCATAACCCTCTAAACTCTCTAGAAGTTGCTATGTGGGTCAAATTACGATGTCGCGCCAAGTTACAACCTTTTCAGAGTTCATTTGTACTACTTTTCAATATGAGGGTCATTTAGATCAAAATAAATCATTACATGCCTGAAAAATATCAAATGAAGTTAGAAAGGGTTGAAAACTGATGATGTGCCTTTGAATGGTGCATATTGAACACGCAAAAAGTATGGAGTTAAAATAAGTTATTAAAAATGAAATCCCTTTGTAACAGATGAGTTTTCATCCGAAACCCTCATACTTCTTATGAGATTGTCCAATTTGTACACGAAGTGCATCCAGTTTCTGCCGTAACCCTCTCAACTCTCTAGAAGTTGCTATGTGGGTGAAATATTGATGTCATGCCAAGTTATAACCTTTTTAGAGTTCATTTGTACTGCTTTCTGAAATTCAAGGTCATTTAGCTCAAAATAAATCATTAAATGCCTGAAAAATATCAAATGAAGTCAGAAAGGGTTGAAAATTGATGATGTGCCTTTGAATGGTGCATATTGAACACACAAAAAGTATGGAGTTAAAATAAGTAATTAAAAATGAAATCCCTTTGTAACAGATGAGTTTTCATCCGGAACCCTCATATTTCTTATGAGATTGTCCAATTTGTACACGAAGTGCATCCAGTTTTATGCCGTAACCCTCTCAACTCTCTAGAAGTTGCTATGTGGGTGAAACTATGATGTCATGCCAAGTTACAACCTTTTTAGAGTTCATTTGTACTGCTTTTCAAATTCAGGGTCATTTAGCTCAAAATAAACCATTAAATGCCTGAAAAATATCACATCAAGTCAGAAAGGGTTGAAAATTGATGATGTGCCTTTGAATGGTGCATATTGAATACGCAAAAAGTATGGTGTTAAAATAAGGTATTAAATATGAAATCCCTTTGTAATAGATGAGTTTTCGTTCGAAACCCTCATACTTATGAGATTGTCCAATTTGTACACGAAGTGCATCTAGTTTTTGCCGTAACCCTCTCAACTCTCTAGAAGTTGCTATGTGGGTGAAATTATGATGTCATGCCCAGTTACAACCTTTTCAGAGTTCCTTTGTATCGCTTTTCAAGTTCAGGGTCATTTAGCTCAAAATAAATCATTAAATGCCTGAAAAATATCAAATGAAGTCAGAAAGGGTTGAAAATTGATGATGTGCCTTTGAATGCTACATATTGAACACGCAAAAAGTATGGAGTTAAAGTAAGTTATGAAAAATGAAATCTCATTGTAATATATGAGTTTTCGTCCGAAACCCTCATACTTCTTATGAGATTGTCCAATTTGTACACGAAGTGCATCCAGCTTTTGCCGTAACCCTCTCAACTGTCTAGAAGGTGATCTGTAGGTGAAATTATGATGTCATGCCAAGTTACAACCTTTTCAAAGTTCATTTGTACTGCTTTCCAAATTCAGGGTCATTTAGCTCAAAATAAATCATTAAATGCCTGAAAAATATCAAATGAAGTCAGAAAGGGTTGAAAATTGATGATGTTCCTTTTAATGGTGCATATTGAACACGCAAAAAGTATGGAGTTAAACTAAGTTATTAAAAATGAAATCCCTTTCTAATAGATGAGTTTTCGTCAGAAACCCTCATACTTCTTATGAGATTGTCCAATTTGTACGCGAAGTGCATCCAGTTTTTCCCGTAACCCTCTCAACTCGCTAGAAGTTGCTATTTCGGTGAAATTATGATGTCATGCCAAGTTACAACCTTTTTCAGAGTTCATTTGTACTGCTTTTCAAATTCAGGGTCATTTAGCTCAAAATAAATCATTAAATGCCTGAAAAATATCAAATGAAGTCAGAAAGGGTTGAATTGATGATGTTCCTTTTAATGGTGCATATTGAACACGCAAAAAGTATGGAGTTAAACTAAGTTATTAAAAATGAAATCCCTTTCTAATAGATGAGTTTTCGTCAGAAACCCTCATACTTCTTATGAGATTGTCCAATTTGTACGCGAAGTGCATCCAGTTTTTCCCGTAACCCTCTCAACTCTCTAGAAGTTGCTATTTCGGTGAAATTATGATGTCATGCCAAGTTACAACCTTTTCAGAGTTCATTTGTACTGCTTTTCAAATTCAGGGTCATTTAGCTCAAAATAAATCATTAAATGCCTGAAAAATATCAAATGAATTGTGAAAGGTTTGAAAATTGATGATGTGCCTTTGAATGGTGCATATTGAACACGCAAAAAGTATGCAGTTAAAATAAGTTATTAAAAGTGAAATCCCTTTGTAACAGATGAGTTTTCATCCGAAACCCTCATACTTCTTATGAGATTGTCCAGTTTGTACACGAAGTGCATCCAGTTTTTGCCGTAACCCTCTCAACTCTCTAGAAGTTGCTATGGGGGTGAAATATTGATGTCATGCCAAGTTACAACCTTTTCAGAGTTCATTTGTACTGCTTTTCAAATTCAGGGTCATTTAGCTCAAAATAAATCATTAAATGCCTGAAAAATATCAAATGAAGTCAGAAAGGGTTGAAATTTATGATGTGCCTTTGAATGGTGCATATTGAACACACAAAAAGTATGGAGTTAAAATAAGTAATTAAAAATGAAATCCCTTCGGAACAGATGAGTTTTCATCCGAAACCCTCATATTTCTTATGAGATTGTCCAATTTGTACACGAAGTGCATCCAATTTTTGTCGTAACCCTCTCAACTCTCTAGAAGTTGCTATGTGCGTGAAACTATGATGTCATGCCAAGTAATAACCTTTTCAGAGTTCATTTATACTGCTTTTCAAATTCAGGGTCATTTAGCTCAAAATAAATCATTAAATACCACAAAAATATCAAATGAAGGCAGAAAGGGTTGAAAATTGATGATGTGCCTTTGAATGGTGCATATTGAACACGCAAAAAGTATGGAGTTAAAATAAGTAATTAAAAATGAAATCCCTTTGTAACAGATGAGTTTTCATCCGAAACCCTGATACTTCTTATGAGATTGTCCAATTTGTACACGAAGTGCATCCAGTTTTTGCCGTAACCCTCTCAACTCTCTAGAAGTTGCTATGTGGGTGAAACTATGATGTCATGCCAAGTTACAACCTTTTTAGACTTCATTTGTACTGCTTTTCAAATTCAGGGTCATTTAGCTCAAAATAAACCATTAAATGCCTGAAAAATATCAAATGAAGTCAGAAAGGGTTGAAAATTGATGATGTGCCTTTGAATGGTGCATATTGCACATGCAAAAAGTATGGTGTTGAAATAAGGTATTCGAAATGAAATCCCTTTGTAATAGATGAGTTTTCGTTCAAAATCCTCATACTTATGAGATTGTCTAATTTGTACACGAAGTGGATCCAGTTTTTGCCATAACCCTCTCAACTCTCTAGAAGTTGCTATGTGGGTGAAATTATGATGTCATGCCAAGTTACAACCTTTTCAGAGTTCATTTGTACTGCTTTTCAAATTCAGGGTCATTTAGATCAAAATAAATCATTAAATGCCTGAAAAATATGAAATGAAGTCAGAAAGGGTTGAAAATTGATGATATGCCTTTGAATGGTGCAAATTGAACACACAAAAAGTATGCAGTTAAAATAAGTTATTAAAAATGAAATCCCTTTGTAATAGATGAGTTTTCGTTCGAAACCCTCATACTTCTTATGAGATTGTCCAATTTGTACACAAAGTGCATTCAATTTTTGCCATAACCCTCTCAAATCTCTAGAAGTTGCTATGTGGGTGAAATTATGATGTCATTCCAAGTTACAACCTTTTTAGAGTTCATTTGTACTGCTTTTCAATATGAGGGTCATTTAGCTCAAAATAAATCATTAAATGTCTGAAAAATATCAAATGAAGTCAGAAAGGGTTGAAAATTGATGATATGCCTTTGAATGGTGCATATTGAACACGCAAAAAGTATGGAGTTAAAATAAATTATTAACAATGAAATCCCTTTGTAATAGATGAGTTTTCGTCCGGAACCCTCATACTTCTTATGAGATTGTCCAATTTGTACCCGAAGTGCATCCAGTTTTTCCCGTAACCCTCTCAACTCTCTAGAAGTTGCTATTTGGGTGAAATTATAATGTCATGCCAAGTTACAACCTTTTCAACGTTCATTTGTACTGCTTTTCAAATTCAGGGTCATTTAGCTCAAAATAAATCATTACATGCCTTAAAAATATCAAATTAAGTTAGAAAGGGTTGAAAACTGATGATGTGCCTCTGAATGGTGCATATTGAACACGCAAAAAGTATGTAGTTAAAATAAGTAATTAAAATGAAATCCCTTTGTAACAGATGAGTTTTCATCTGAAACCCTGATACTTCTTATGAGATTGTCCAATTTGTACACGAAGTGCATCCAGTTTTTGCCGTAACCCTCTCAACTCTCTACAAGTTGCTATGTGGGTGAAACTATGATGTCATGCGAAGTTACAACCTTTTCAGAGTTCATTTGTACTGCTTTTCAAATTCAGGGTCATTTAGCTCAAAATAAATCATTAAATGCCTGAAAAATATCAAATGAAGTCAGAAAGGGTTGAAAACTCATGATGTGCCTCTGAATGGTGCATATTGAACACGCAAAAAGTATGGAGTTAAATTAAGTTATTAAAAATGAAATCCGTTTGTAACAGATGAGTTTTCATCCGAAACCCTCACACTTCTTATGAGATTGTCCAATTTGTACACGAAGTGCATCCAGTTTTGCCGTAACCCTCTCAACTCTCTAGAAGTTGCTATGTGGGTGAAATATTGATGTCATGCCAAGTTACAACCTTTTCAGAGTTCATTTGTACTGCTTTTCAAATTCAGGGTCATTTAGCTCAAAATAAATCATTAAATGCTTGAAAAATATCAAATGAAGTCAGAAAGGGTTGAAAATTGATGATGTGCCTTTGAATGGTGCATATTGAACAAGCAAAAAGTATGGAGTTGAAATAAGTAATTAAAAATGAAATCCCTTTGTAATAGATGAGTTTATATCCGAAACCCTGATACTTCTTATGAGATTGTCCAATTTGTACACGAAGTGCATCCAGTTTTTGCCGTAACCCTCTCAACTCTCTAGAAGTTGCTATGTGGGTGAAACTATGATGTCATGCCAAGTTACAACCTTTTTAGAGTTCATTTGTACTGCTTTTCAAATTCAGGGTCATTTAGCTCAAAATAAACCATTAAATGCCTGAAAAATATCAAATGAAGTCAGAAAGGGTTGAAAATTGATGATGTGCCTTTTAATGGTGCATATTGCACACGCAAAAAGTATGGTGTTGAAATAAGGTATTCAAAATGAAATCCCTTTGTAATAGATGAGTTTTCGTTCGAAACCCTCATACTTATGAGATTGTCCAATTTGTACACGAAGTGGATCCAGTTTTTGCCGTAACCCTCTCAACTCTCTAGAAGTTGCTATGTGGGTGAAATTATGATGTCATGCCAAGTTACAACCTATTCAGAGTTCATTTGTACTGCTTTTCAAATTCAGGGTCATTTAGCTCAAAATAAATCATTAAATGCGTGAAAAAAATGAAATGAAGTCAGAAAGGGTTGAAATTGATGATGTGCCTTTGAATGGTACGTATTGAACACGCAAAAAGTATGGAGTTAAAATAAGTTATGAAAAATGAAATCTCATTGTAATATATGAGTTTTCGTCCGGAACCCTCATACTTCTTATGAGATTGTCCAATTTGTACACGAAGTGCATCCGGTTTTCGCCGTAGCCCTCTCAACTCTCTAGAAGTTGCTTTGTGGGTGCAATTATGATGTCATGCCAAGTTGCAACCTTTTTAGAGTTCATTTGTATTGCTTTTCAATATCAGGGTCATTTAGCTCAAAATAAATCATTAAATGCCTGAAAAATATCAAATGAAGTCAGAAAGGGTTGAAAATTGATGATGTGCCTTTGAATGGTGCATATTGAACACGCAAAAAGTATGGTGTTAAAATAAGGTATTAAAAATGAAATCCCTTTGTAATAGATGAGTTTTCGTTCGAAACCCTCATACTTATGAGATTGTCCAATTTGTACACGAAGTGCATCCAGTTTTTGCCGTAACCCTCTCAACTCTCTAGAAGTTGCTATGTGGGTGAAATTATGATGTCATGCCCAGTTACAACCTTTTCAGACTTCCTTTGTATTGCTTTTCAAGTTCAGGGTCATTTAGCTCAAAATAAATCATTAAATGCCTGAAAAATATCAAATGAAGTCAGAAAGGGTTGAAAATTGATCATGTGCCTTTGAATGGTACATATTGAACCCGCAAAAAGTATGGAGTTAAAGTAAGTTATGAAAAATGAAATCTCATTGTAATATATGAGTTTTCGTCCGAAACCCTCATACTTCTTATGAGATTGTCCAATTTGTACACGAAGTGCATCCAGCTTTTGCCGTAACCCTCTCAACTGTCTAGAAGTTGATATGTAGGTGAAATTATGATGTCATGCCAAGTTACAACCTTTTCAAAGTTCATTTGTACTGCTTTCCAAATTCAGGGTCATTTAGCTCAAAATAAATCATTAAATGCCTGAAAAATATCAAATGAAGTCAGAAAGGGTTGAAAATTGATGATGTTCCTTTTAATGGTGCATATTGAACACGCAAAAAGTATGGAGTTAAACTAAGTTATTAAAAATGAAATCCCTTTCTAATAGATGAGTTTTCGTCCGAAACCCTCATACTTCTTATGAGATTGTCCAAATAGTACGCGAAGTGCATCCAGTTTTTCCCGTAACCCTCTCAACTCTCTAGAAGTTGCTATTTCGGTGAAATTATGATGTCATGCCAAGTTACAACCTTTTCAGAGTTCATTTGTACTGCTTTTCAAATTCAGGGTCATTTAGCTCAAAATAAATCATTAAATGCCTGAAAAATATCAAATGAAGTCAGAAAGGGTTGAAAATTGATGATGTGCCTTTTAATGGTGCATATTGAACACGCAAAAAGTATGCAGTTAAAATAAGTTATTAAAAATGAAATCCCTTTGTAATAGATGAATTTTCATCCGGAACCCTCATAGTTCTTATGAGATTGTCCAATTTGTACACGAAGTGCATCCAGTTTTTGCCGTAACCCTCTCAACTCTCTAGAAGTTGCTATGTGGGTGAAATATTGATGTCATGCCAAGTTACAACCTTTTCAGAGTTCATTTGTACTGCTTTTCAAATTCAGGGTCATTTAGCTCAAAATAAATCATTAAATGCCTGAAAAATATCAAATGAAGCCAGAAAGGGTTGAAAATTGATGATGTGCCTTTGAATGGTGCATATTGAACACACAAAAAGTATGGAGTTAAAATAAGTAATTAAAAATGAAATCCTTTTGTAACAGATGAGTTTTCATCCGAAACCCTCATATTTCTTATGAGATTGTCCAATTTGTACACGAAGTGCATCCAATTTTTGCCGTAACCCTCTCAACTCTCTAGAAGTTGCTATGTGCGTGAAACTATGATGTCATGCCAAGTAACAACCTTTCCAGAGTTCATTTATACTGCTTTTCAACTTCAGGGTCATTTAGCTCAAAATAAATCATTAAATGCCTGAAAAATATCAAATGAAGGCAGAAAGGGTTGAAAATTGATGATGTGCCTTTGAATGGTGCATATTGCACACGCAAAAAGTATGGTGTTAAAATAAGGTATTAAAAATGAAATCCCTTTGTAATAGATGAGTTTTCGTTCGAAACCCTCATATTTATGAGATTGTCCAATTTGTACACGAAGTGCATCCAGTTTTTGCCGTAACCCTCTCAACTCTCTAGAAGTTGCTATGTGGGTGAAATTATGATGTCATGCCAAGTTACAACCTTTTCAGAGTTCATATGTACTGCTTTTCAAATTCAGGGTCATTTAGCTCAAAATAAATCATTAAATGCTTGAAAAATATCAAATGAAGTCAGAAAGGGTTGAAAATTGATGATGTGCCTTTGAATGGTGCATATTGAACACGCAAAAAGTATGGAGTTAAAATAAGTAATTAAAAATGAAATCCCTTTGTAATAGATGAGTTTATATCCGAAACCCTGATACTTCTTATGAGATTGTCCAATTTGTACACGAAGTGCATCCAGTTTTTGCCGTAACCCTCTCAACTCTCTAGAAGTTGCTATGTGGGTGAAACTATGATGTCATGCCAAGTTACAACCTTTTTAGAGTTCATTTGTACTGCTTTCCAAATTCAGGGTCATTTAGCTCAAAATAAACCATTAAATGCCTGAAAAATATCAAATGAAGTCAGAAAGGGTTGAAAATTGATAATGTGCCTTTTAATGGTGCATATTGCACACGCAAAAAGTATGGTGTTGAAATAAGGTATTCAAAATGAAATCCCTTTGTAATAGATGAGTTTTCGTTCGAAACCCTCATACTTATGAGATTGTCCAATTTGTACACGAAGTGGATCCAGTTTTTGCCGTAACCCTCTCAACTCTCTAGAAGTTGCTATGTGGGTGAAATTATGATGTCATGCCAAGTTACAACCTTTTCAGAGTTCATTTGTACTGCATTTCAAATTCAGGGTCATTTAGCTCAAAATAAATCATTAAATGCCTGAAAAATATCAAATGAAGTCAGAAAGGGTTGAAAATTGATGATGTGCCTTTGAATGGTGCATATTGAACACGCAAAAAGTATGGAGTCAAAATAAGTAATTAAAAATGAAATCCCTTCGTAATAGATGAGTTTATATCCGAAACCCTGATACTTCTTATGAGATTGTCCAATTTGTACATGAAGTGCATCCAGTTTTTGCCGTAACCCTCTCAACTCTCTAGAAGTTGCTATGTGGGTGAAACTATGATGTCATGCCAAGTTACAACCTTTTTAGAGTTCATTTGTACTGCTTTCCAAATTCAGGGTCATTTAGCTCAAAATAAACCATTAAATGCCTGAAAAATATCAAATGAAGTCAGAAAGGGTTGAAAATTGATGATGTGCCTTTTAATGGTGCATATTGCACACGCAAAAAGTATGGTGTTGAAATAAGGTATTCAAAATGAAATCCCTTTGTAATAGATGAGTTTTCGTTCGAAACCCTCATACTTATGAGATTGTCCAATTTGTACACGAAGTGGATCGAGTTTTTGCCGTAACCCTCTCAACTCTCTAGAAGTTGCTATGTGGGTGAAATTATGATGTCATGCCAAGTTACAACCTTTTTAGAGTTCATTTGTACTGCTTTTCAATATCAGGGTCATTTAGCTCAAAATAAATCATTAAATGCCTAAAAAATATCAAATGAAATCAGAAAGGGTTGAAAATTGATGATGTGCCTTTGAATGGTGCATATTGAACACGCAAAAAGTATGGAGTTAAAATAAGTTATTAAAAATGAAATCCCTTTCTAATAGATGAGTTTTCGTCCGAAACCCTCATACTTCTTATGAGGCTGTCCAATTTGTACACGAAGTGCATACAGTTTTTGTCGTAACCCTCTCAACTCTCTAGAAGTTACTATGTGGGTGAAACTATGATGTCATGCCAAGTTACAACCTTTTCAGAGCTCATTTGTACTGCTTTTCAATATCAGGGTCATTTAGCTCAAAATAAATCATTAAATGCCTGAAAAATATCAAATGAAGTCAGAAAGGGTTGAAATTGATGATGTGCCTTTGAATGGTACGTATTGAACATGCAAAAAGTATGGAGTTAAAATAAGTTACGAAAAATGAAATCTCATTGTAATATATGAGTTTTCGTCCGGAACCCTCATACTTCTTATGAGATTGTCCAATTTGTACACGAAGTGCATTCGGTTTTTGCCGTAACCCTCTCAACTCTCTAGAAGTTGCTTTGTGGGTGCAATTATGATGTCATGCCAAGCTGCAACCTTTTTAGAGTTCATTTGTATTGATTTTCAATATCAGGGTCATTTAGCTCAAAATAAATCATTAAATGCCTGAAAAATATCAAATGAAGTCAGAAAGGGTTGAAAATTGATGATGTGCCTTTGAATGGTGCATATTGCACACGCAAAAAGTATGGTGTTAAAATAAGGTATTCAAAATGAAATCCCTTTGTAATAGATGAGTTTTCGTTCGAAACCCTCATATTTATGAGATTGTCCAATTTGTACACGAAGTGCATCCAGTTTTTGCCGTAACCCTCTCAACTCTCTAGAAGTTGCTATGTGGGTGAAATTATGATGTCATGCCAAGTTACAACCTTTTCAGATTTCATTTGTACTGCTTTTCAAATTCAGGGTCATTTAGCTCAAAATAAATCATTAAATGCCTGAAAAATATCAAATGAAGTCAGAAAGGGTTGAAATTGATGATGTGCCTTCGAATGGTGCATATTGAACACGCAAAGAGTATACAGTTAAAATAAGTTATTAAAAAGGAAATCCCTTTCTAATAGATGAGTTTTCGTCCGAAACCCTCATACTTCTTATGAGTTTGTCCAATTTGTACACGAAGTGCATCCAGTGTTTGCTATAACCCTCTCAACTCTCTAGAAGTTTCTATGTGGGTGAAATTATGATGTCGTGCCAAGTTACAACCTTTTCAGAGTTCATTTGTACTGCTTTTCAATATCAGGGTCATTTAGCTCAAAATAAATCATTAAATTCCTAAAAAATATCAAATGAAATCAGAAAGGGTTGAAAATTGATGATGTGCCTTTGAATGGTGCATATTGAACACGCAAAAAGTATGGAGTTAAAATAAGTTATTAAAAATGAAATCCCTTTCTAATAGATGAGTTTTCGTCCGAAACCCTCATACTTCTTATGAGACTGTTCAATTTGTACTTGAAGTGCATCCAGTTTTTGTCGTAACCCTCTCAACTCTCTAGAAGATGCTTTGTGGGTGAAATTATGATGTCATGCCAAGTTACAACCTTTTTAGAGTTCATTTGTACTGCTTTTCAATATCAGGGTCATTTAGCTCAAAATAAATCATTAAATGCCTGAAATATATCAAATGAAGTCAGAAAGGGTTGAAAATTGATGTTGTTCCTTTTAATTGTGCATATTGAACAGGCAAAAAGTATGGAGTAAAAATAAGTTATTAAAAATGAAATCCCTTTGTAACAGATGAGTTTTCGTCCGAAACCTCATACTTCTTATGAGATTGTCCAATTTGTACACGAAGTGCATCCTGTTTTTGACGTAACCCTCTCAAGTCTCTAGAAGTTGCTATGTGGGTGAAATTATGATGTCATGCCAAGTTACAACCTTTTCAGAGTTCATTTGTATTGCTTTTCCAATTCAGGGTCATTTAGCTCAAAATAAATCTTTAAATGCCTGAAAAATATCAAATGAAGTCAAAAAGGGTTGAAAATTGATGACGTGCCTTTGAATGGTGCATATTGACCACGCAAAAAGTATGGAGTTAAAATAAGTTATAAAAATGAAATCCCTTTGTAATCGATGAGTTTTCGTTCGAAACCCTGATACTTATGAGATTGTCCAATTTGTACACGAAGTGCATCCAGTTTTGCCGTAACCCTCTCAACTCTCTAGAAGTTGCTATGTGGGTGAAATTATGATGTCATGCCAGGTTACAACCTATTTAGAGTTCATTTGTAGTACTTTTCAATATCAGGGTCATTTAGCTCAAAATAAATCATTAAATGCCTGAAAAATATCAAATGAAGTCAGAAAGGGTTGAAAATTGATGATGTTCCTTTTAATGGTGCATATTGAACACGCAAAAAGTATGGAGTTAAAATAAGTTATTAAAAATGAAATCCTTTTCTAATAGATGAGTTTTCGTCCGAAACCCTCATACTTGTTATGAGATTGTCTAATTTGTACACGAAGTGCATCAAGATTTTGCCGTAACCCTCTCAACTCTCTACAAGTTGCTATTTGGGTGAAATTATGATGTCATGCCCAGTTACAACCTTTTCAGAGTTCATTTGTACTGCTTTTCAAATTCAGGGTCATTTAGCTCAAAATAAATCATTAAATTCCTGAAAAGTATCAAATGAAGTCAGAAAGGGTTGAAAATTGATGATGTGCCTTTGAATGGTGCATATTGAACACGCAAAAAGTATGCAGTTAAAATAAGTTATTAAAAATGAAATCCCTTTCAAATAGACGAGTTTTCGTCCGAAACCCTCACACTTCTTATGAGTTTGTCCAATTTGTACAAGAAGTGCATCCAGTTTTTGCTATAACCCTCTCAACTCTCTAGAAGTTTCTATTAGGGTGAAATTATGATGTCGTGCCAAGTTACAACGTTTTTAGAGTTCATTTGTACTGCTTTTCAATATCAGGGTCATTTAGCTCAAAATAAATCATTAAATGCCTAAAAATATCAAATGAAATCACAAAGGGTTGAAAATTGATGATGTGCCTTTGAATGGTGCATATTGAACACGCAAAAAGTATGGAGTTAAAATAAGTTACTAAAAATGAAATCCCTTTGTAACAGATGAGTTTTCATCGGAAACCCTCATACTTCTTATGAGATTGTCCAATTTGTACATGAAGTGAATCCAGTTTTTGCCGTAACCCTCTAAACTCTCTAGAAGTTGCTATGTGGGTGAAACTATGATTTCATGCCAAGTTACAACATTTTCAGAGTTCATTTGTACTGCTTTTCAAATTCAGGGTCATTTAGATCAAAATAAATCATTAAATGCCTGAAAAATATGAAATGAAGTCAGAAAGGGTTGAAAATTGATGATATGCCTTTGAATGGTGCAAATTGAACACACAAAAAGTATGCAGTTAAAATAAGTTATTAAAAATGAAATCCCTTTGTAATAGATGAGTTTTCGTTCGAAACCCTCATACTTCTTATGAGATTGTCCAATTTGTACACAAAGTGCATTCAATTTTTGCCATAACCCTCTCAAGTCTCTAGAAGTTGCTATGTGGGTGAAATTATGATGTCATTCCAAGTTACAACCTTTTTAGAGTTCATTTGTACTGCTTTTCAATATGAGGGTCATTTAGCTCAAAATAAATCATTAAATGTCTGAAAAATATCAAATGAAGTCAGAAAGGGTTGAAAATTGATGATATGCCTTTGAATGGTGCATATTGAACACGCAAAAAGTATGGAGTTAAAATAAATTTTTAAAAATGAAATCCCTTTGTAATAGATGAGTTTTCGTCCGGAACCCTCATACTTCTTATGAGATTGTCCAATTTGTACCCGAAGTGCATCCAGTTTTTCCCGTAACCCTCTCAACTCTCTAGAAGTTGCTATTTGGGTGAAATTATAATGTCATGCCAAGTTACAACCTTTTCAACGTTCATTTGTACTGCTTTTCAAATTCAGGGTCATTTAGCTCAAAATAAATCATTAAATGCCTGAAAAATATCAAATGAAGTCAGAAAGGGTTGAAAATTGATGATGTGCCTTTGAATGGTGCATATTGAACACGCAAAAAGTATGCAGTGAAAATAAGTTATTAAAAATGAAATCCCTTTGCAATAGATGAGTTTTCGTCCGAAACCCTCATACTTCTTATGAGATTGTCCAATTTGTACACGAAGTGCATCCAGTTTTTGCCATAACCCTCTCAACTCTCTAGAAGTTGCTATGTGGGTCAAATTATGATGTCGCGCCAAGTTACAACCTTTTCAGAGTTCATTTGTACTGCTTTTCAATATCAGGGTCATTTAGATCAAAATAAATCATTACATGCCTTAAAAATATCAAATTAAGTCAGAAAGGGTTGAAAACTGATGATGTGCCTCTGAATGGTGCATATTGAACACGCAAAAAGTATGGAGTTAAAATAAGTTATTAAAAATGAAATCCCTTTGTAACAGATGAGTTTTCATCCGAAACCCTCACACTTCTTATGAGATTGTCCAATTTGTACACGAAGTGCATCCAGTTTTTGCCGTAACCCTCTCAACTCTCTAGAAGTTGCTATGTGGGTGAAATATTGATGTCATGCCAAGTTATAACCTTTTCAGAGTTCATTTGTACTGCTTTTCAAATTCAGGGTCATTTAGCTCAAAATAAATCATTAAATGCCTGAAAAATATCAAATGAAGTCACAAAGGGTTGAAAATTGATGATGTGCCTTTGAATGGTGCATATTGAACACACAAAAAGTATGGAGTTAAAATAAGTAACTAAAAATGAAATCCCTTTGTAACAGATGAGTTTTCATCTGAAACCCTCATATTTCTTATGAGATTGTCCAATTTGTACACGAAGTGCACCCAATTTTTGCCGTAACCCTCTCAACTCTCTAGAAGTTGCTATGTGCGTGAAACTATGACGTCATGCCAAGTAACAACCTTTTCAGAGTTCATTTATACTGCTTTTCAAATTCATGGTCATTTAGCTCAAAATAAATCATTAAATGCCTGAAAAATATCAAATGAAGGCAGAAAGGGTTGAAAATTGATGATGTGCCTTTGAATGGTGCATATTGAACACGCAAAAAGTATGTAGTTAAAATAAGTAATTAAAATGAAATCCCTTTGTAACAGATGAGTTTTCATCTGAAACCCTGATACTTCTTATGAGATTGTCCAATTTGTACACGAAGTGCATCCAGTTTTTGCCGTAACCCTCTCAACTCTCTACAAGTTGCTATGTGGGTGAAACTATGATGTTATGCCAAGTTACAACCTTTTTAGAGTTCATTTGTACTGCTTTTCAAATTCAGGGTCATTTAGCTCAAAATAAATCATTAAATGCCTGAAAAATATCAAATGAAGTCAGAAAGGGTTGAAAACTCATGATGTGCCTCTGAATGGTGCATATTGAACACGCAAAAAGTATGGAGTTAAAATAAGTTATTAAAAATGAAATCCCTTTGTAACAGATGAGTTTTCATCCGAAACCCTCACACTTCTTATGAGATTGTCCAATTTGTACACGAAGTGCATCCAGTTTTTGCCGTAACCCTCTCAACTCTCTAGAAGTTGCTATGTGGGTGAAATATTGATGTCATGCCAAGTTACAACCTTTTCAGAGTTCATTTGTACTGCTTTTCAAATTCAGGGTCATTTAGCTCAAAATAAATCATTAAATGCCTGGAAAATATCAAATGAAGTCAGAAAGGGTTGAAAATTGATGATGTGCCTTTGAATGGTGCATATTGAACAAGCAAAAAGTATGGAGTTGAAATAAGTAATTAAAAATGAAATCCCTTTGTAATACATGAGTTTATATCCGAAACCCTGATACTTCTTATGAGATTGTCCAATTTGTACACGAAGTGCATCCAGTTTTTGCCGTAACCCTCTCAACTCTCTAGAAGTTGCTATGTGGGTGAAACTATGATGTCATGCCAAGTTACAACCTTTTTAGAGTTCATTTGTACTGCTTTTCAAATTCAGGGTCATTTAGCTCAAAATAAACCATTAAATGCCTGAAAAATATCAAATGAAGTCAGAAAGGGTTGAAAATTGATGATGTGCCTTTTAATGGTGCATATTGCACACGCAAAAAGTATGGTGTTGAAATAAGGTATTCAAAATGAAATCCCTTTGTAATAGATGAGTTTTCGTTCGAAACCCTCATACTTATGAGATTGTCCAATTTGTACACGAAGTGGATCCAGTTTTTGCCGTAACCCTCTCAACTCTCTAGAAGTTGCTATGTGGGTGAAATTATGATGTCATGCGAAGTTACAACCTATTCAGAGTTCATTTGTACTGCTTTTCAAATTCAGGGTCATTTAGCTCAAAATAAATCATTAAATGCCTGAAAAAATGAAATGAAGTCAGAAAGGGTTGAAATTGATGATGTGCCTTTGAATGGTACGTATTGAACACGCAAAAAGTATGGAGTTAAAATAAGTTATGAAAAATGAAATCTCATTGTAATATATGAGTTTTCGTCCGGAACCCTCATACTTCTTATGAGATTGTCCAATTTGTACACGAAGTGCATCCGGTTTTTGCCGTAACCCTCTCAACTCTCTAGAAGTTGCTTTGTGGGTGCAATTATGATGTCATGCCAAGTTGCAACCTTTTTAGAGTTCATTTGTATTGCTTTTCAATATCAGGGTCATTTAGCTCAAAATAAATCATTAAATGCCTGAAAAATATCAAATGAAGTCAGAAAGGGTTGAAAATTGATGATGTGCCTTTGAATGGTGCATATTGAACACGCAAAAAGTATGGTGTTAAAATAAGGTATTAAAAATGAAATCCCTTTGTAATAGATGAGTTTTCGTTCGAAACCCTCATACTTATGAGATTGTCCAATTTGTACACGAAGTGCATCCAGTTTTTGCCGTAACCCTCTCAACTCTCTAGAAGTTGCTATGTGGGTGAAATTATGATGTCATGCCCAGTTACAACCTTTTCAGACTTCCTTTGTTCTGCTTTTCAAGTTCAGGGTCATTTAGCTCAAAATAAATCCTTAAATGCCTGAAAAATATCAAATGAAGTCAGAAAGGGTTGAAAATTGATCATGTGCCTTTGAATGGTACATATTGAACCCGCAAAAAGTATGGAGTTAAAGTAAGTTATGAAAAATGAAATCTCATTGTAATATATGAGTTTTCGTCCGAAACCCTCATACTTCTTATGAGATTGTCCAATTTGTACACGAAGTGCATCCAGCTTTTGCCGTAACCCTCTCAACTGTCTAGAAGTTGATATGTAGGTGAAATTATGATGTCATGCCAAGTTACAACCTTTTCAAAGTTCATTTGTACTGCTTTCCAAATTCAGGGTCATTTAGCTCAAAATAAATCATTAAATGCCTGAAAAATATCAAATGAAGTCAGAAAGGGTTGAAAATTGATGATGTGCCTTTTAATGGTGCATATTGAACACGCAAAAAGTATGCAGTTAAAATAAGTTATTAAAAATGAAATCCCTTTGTAATAGATGAATTTTCATCCGAAACCCTCATAGTTCTTATGAGATTGTCCAATTTGTACACGAAGTGCATCCAGTTTTTGCCGTAACCCTCTCAACTCTCTAGAAGTTGCTATGTGGGTGAAATATTGATGTCATGCCAAGTTACAACCTTTTCAGAGTTCATTTGTACTGCTTTTAATTCAGGGTCATTTAGCTCAAAATAAATCATTAAATGCCTGAAAAATATCAAATGAAGCCAGAAAGGGTTGAAAATTGATGATGTGCCTTTGAATGGTGCATATTGAACACACAAAAAGTATGGAGTTAAAATAAGTAATTAAAAATGAAATCCTTTTGTAACAGATGAGTTTTCATCCGAAACCCTCATATTTCTTATGAGATTGTCCAATTTGTACACGAAGTGCATCCAATTTTTGCCGTAACCCTCTCAACTCTCTAGAAGTTGCTATGTGCGTGAAACTATGATGTCATGCCAAGTAACAACCTTTCCAGAGTTCATTTATACTGCTTTTCAACTTCAGGGTCATTTAGCTCAAAATAAATCATTAAATGCCTGAAAAATATCAAATGAAGGCAGAAAGGGTTGAAAATTGATGATGTGCCTTTGAATGGTGCATATTGCACACGCAAAAAGTATGGTGTTAAAATAAGGTATTCAAAATGAAATCCCTTTGTAATAGATGAGTTTTCGTTCGAAACCCTCATATTTATGAGATTGTCCAATTTGTACACGAAGTGCATCCAGTTTTTGCCGTAACCCTCTCAACTCTCTAGAAGTTGCTATGTGGGTGAAATTATGATGTCATGCCAAGTTACAACCTTTTCAGAGTTCATATGTACTGCTTTTCAAATTCAGGGTCATTTAGCTCAAAATAAATCATTAAATGCTTGAAAAATATCAAATGAAGTCAGAAAGGGTTGAAAATTGATGATGTGCCTTTGAATGGTGCATATTGAACACGCAAAAAGTATGGAGTTAAAATAAGTAATTAAAAATGAAATCCCTTTGTAATAGATGAGTTTATATCCGAAACCCTGATACTTCTTATGAGATTGTCCAATTTGTACACGAAGTGCATCCAGTTTTTGCCGTAACCCTCTCAACTCTCTAGAAGTTGCTATGTGGGTGAAACTATGATGTCATGCCAAGTTACAACCTTTTTAGAGTTCATTTGTACTGCTTTCCAAATTCAGGGTCATTTAGCTCAAAATAAACCATTAAATGCCTGAAAAATATCAAATGAAGTCAGAAAGGGTTGAAAATTGATAATGTGCCTTTTAATGGTGCATATTGCACACGCAAAAAGTATGGTGTTGAAATAAGGTATTCAAAATGAAATCCCTTTGTAATAGATGAGTTTTCGTTCGAAACCCTCATACTTATGAGATTGTCCAATTTGTACACGAAGTGGATCCAGTTTTTGCCGTAACCCTCTCAACTCTCTAGAAGTTGCTATGTGGGTGAAATTATGATGTCATGCCAAGTTACAACCTTTTCAGAGTTCATTTGTACTGCTTTTCAAATTCAGGGTCATTTAGCTCAAAATAAATCATTAAATGCCTGAAAAATATCAAATGAAGTCAGAAAGGGTTGAAAATTCATGATGTGCCTTTGAATGGTGCATATTGAACTCGCAAAAAGTATGGAATCAAAATAAGTAATTAAAAATGAAATCCCTTTGTAATAGATGAGTTTATATCCGAAACCCTGATACTTCTTATGAGATTGTCCAATTTGTACACGAAGTACATCCAGTTTTTGCCGTAACCCTCTCAACTCTCTAGAAGTTGCTATGTGGGTGAAACTATGTTGTCATGCCAAGTTACAACCTTTTTAGAGTTCATTTGTACTGCTTTCCAAATTCAGGGTCATTTAGCTCAAAATAAACCATTAAATGCCTGAAAAATATCAAATGAAGTCAGAAAGGGTTGAAAATTGATGATGTGCCTTTTAATGGTGCATATTGCACACGCAAAAAGTATGGTGTTGAAATAAGGTATTCAAAATGAAATCCCTTTGTAATAGATGAGTTTTCGTTCGAAACCCTCATACTTATGAGATTGTCCAATTTGTACACGAAGTGGATCCAGTTTTTGCCGTAACCCTCTCAACTCTCTAGAAGTTGCTATGTGGGTGAAATTATGATGGCATGCCAAGTTACAACCTTTTCAGAGTTCATTTGTACTGCTTTTCAAATTCAGGGTCATTTAGCTCAAAATAAATCATTAAATGCCTGAAAAATATGGAATGAAGTTAGAAAGGGTTGAAATTGATGATGTGCCTTCGAATGGTGCATATTGAACACGCAAAAAGTATACAGTTAAAATAAGTTATTAAAAAGGAAATCCCTTTCTAATAGATGAGTTTTCGTCCGAAACCCTCATACTTCTTATGAGTTTGTCCAATTTGTACACGAAGTGCATCCAGTTTTTGCTATAACCCTCTCAACTCTCTAGAAGTTTCTATGTGGGTGAAATTATGATGTCGTGCCAAGTTACAACCTTTTCAGAGTTCATTTGTACTGCTTTTCAATATCATGGTCATTTAGCTCAAACTAAATCATTAAATGCCTAAAAAATATCAAATGAAATTAGAAAGGGTTGAAAATTGATGATGTGCCTTTGAATGGTGCATATTGAACACGCAAAAAGTATGGAGTTAAATAAGTTATTAAAAATGAAATCCCTTTCTAATAGATGAGTTTTCGTCCGAAACCCTCATACTTCTTATGAGACTGTCCAATTTGTACACGAAGTGCATACAGTTTTTGTCGTAACCCTCTCAACTCTCTAGAAGTTACTATGTGGGTGAAACTATGATGTCATGCCAAGTTACAACCTTTTCAGAGCACATTTGTACTGCTTTTCAATATCAGGGTCATTTAGCTCAAAATAAATCATTAAATGCCTGAAAAATATCAAATGAAGTCAGAAAGGGTTGAAATTGATGACGTGCCCTTGAATGGTACGTATTGAACATGCAAAAAGTATGGAGTTAAAATAAGTTACGAAAAATGAAATCTCATTGTAATATATGAGTTTTCGTCCGAAACCCTCATACTTCTTATGAGATTGTCCAATTTGTACACGAAGTGCATTCGGTTTTTGCCGTAACCCTCTCAACTCTCTAGAAGTTGCTTTGTGGGTGCAATTATGATGTCATGCCAAACTGCAACCTTTTTAGAGTTCATTTGTATTGATTTTCAATATCAGGGTCATTTAGCTCAAAATAAATCATTAAATGCCTGAAAAATATCAAAGGAAGTAAGAAAGGGTTGAAAATTGATGATGTGCCTTTGAATGGTGCATATTGCACACGCAAAAAGTATGGTGTTAAAATAAGGTATTCAAAATGAAATCCCTTTGTAATAGATGAGTTTTCGTTCGAAACCCTCATATTTATGAGATTGTCCAATTTGTACACGAAGTGCATCCAGTTTTTGCCGTAACCCTCTCAACTCTCTAGAAGTTGCTATGTGGGTGAAATTATGATGTCATGCCAAGTTCCAACCTTTTCAGATTTCATTTGTACTGCTTTTCAAATTCAGGGTCATTTAGCTCAAAATAAATCATTAAATGCCTGAAAAATATCAAATGAAGTCAGAAAGGGTTGAAATTGATGATGTGCCTTCGAATGGTGCATATTGAACACGCAAAGAGTATACAGTTAAAATAAGTTATTAAAAAGGAAATCCCTTTCTAATAGATGAGTTTTCGTCCGAAACCCTCATACTTCTTATGAGTTTGTCCAATTTGTACACGAAGTGCATCTAGTTTTTGCTATAACCCTCTCAACTCTCTAGAAGTTTCTATGTGGGTGAAATTATGATGTCGTGCCAAGTTACAACCTTTTCAGAGTTCATTTGTACTGCTTTTCAATATCAGGGTCATTTAGCTCAAAATAAATCATTAAATTCCTAAAAAATATCAAATGAAATCAGAAAGGGTTGAAAATTGATGATGTGCCTTTGAATGGTGCATATTGAACACGCAAAAAGTATGGAGTTAAAATAAGTTATTAAAAATGAAATCCCTTTCTAATAGATGAGTTTTCGTCCGAAACCCTCATACTTCTTATGAGACTGTCCAATTTGTACTTGAAGTGCATCCAGTTTTTGCCGTAACCCTCTCAACTCTCTAGAAGATGCTTTGTGGGTGAAATTATGATGTCATGCCAAGTTACAACCTTTTTAGAGTTCATTTGTACTGCTTTTCAATATCAGGGTCATTTAGCTCAAAATAAATCATTAAATGCCAGAAATATATCAAATGAAGTCAGAAAGGGTTGAAAATTGATGTTGTTCCTTTTAATTGTGCATATTGAACAGGCAAAAAGTATGGAGTAAAAATAAGTTATTAAAAATGAAATCCCTTTGTAACAGATGAGTTTTCGTCCGAAACCTCATACTTCTTATGAGATTGTCCAATTTGTACACGAAGTGCATCCTGTTTTTGACGTAACCCTCTCAAGTCTCTAGAAGTTGCTATGTGGGTGAAATTATGATGTCATGCCAAGTTACAACCTTTTCAGAGTTCATTTGTATTGCTTTTCCAATTCAGGGTCATTTAGCTCAAAATAAATCTTTAAATGCCTGAAAAATATCAAATGAAGTCAAAAAGGGTTGAAAATTGATGACGTGCCTTTGAATGGTGCATATTGACCACGCAAAAAGTATGGAGTTAAAATAAGTTATAAAAATGAAATCCCTTTGTAATCGATGAGTTTTCGTTCGAAACCCTGATACTTATGAGATTGTCCAATTTGTACACGAAGTGCATCCAGTTTTGCCGTAACCCTCTCAACTCTCTAGAAGTTGCTATGTGGGTGAAATTATGATGTCATGCCAGGTTACAACCTTTTTAGAGTTCATTTGTAGTACTTTTCAATATCAGGGTCATTTAGCTCAAAATAAATCATTAAATGCCTGAAAAATATCAAATGAAGTCAGAAAGGGTTGAAAATTGATGATGTTCCTTTTAATGGTGCATATTGAACACGCAAAAAGTATGGAGTTAAAATAAGTTATTAAAAATGAAATCCTTTTCTAATAGATGAGTTTTCGTCCGAAACCCTCATACTTGTTATGAGATTGTCTAATTTGTACACGAAGTGCATCCAGATTTTGCCGTAACCCTCTCAACTCTCTACAAGTTGCTATTTGGGTGAAATTATGATGTCATGCCCAGTTACAACCTTTTCAGAGTTCATTTGTACTGCTTTTCAAATTCAGGGTCATTTAGCTCAAAATAAATCATTAAATTCCTGAAAAGTATCAAATGAAGTCAGCAAGGGTTGAAAATTGATGATGTGCCTTTGAATGGTGCATATTGAACACGCAAAAAGTATGCAGTTAAAATAAGTTATTAAAAATGAAATCCCTTTCAAATAGACGAGTTTTCGTCCGAAACCCTCACACTTCTTATGAGTTTGTCCAATTTGTACACGAAGTGCATCCAGTTTTTGCTATAACCCTCTCAACTCTCTAGAAGTTTCTATTAGGGTGAAATTATGATGTCGTGCCAAGTTACAACGTTTTTAGAGTTCATTTGTACTGCTTTTCAATATCAGGGTCATTTAGCTCAAAATAAATCATTAAATGCCTGAAAAATGTCAAATGAAATCACAAAGGGTTGAAAATTGATGATGTGCCTTTGAATGGTGCATATTGAACACGCAAAAAGTATGGAGTTAAAGTAAGTTACTAAAAATGAAATCCCTTTGTAACAGATGAGTTTTCATCGGAAACCCTCATACTTCTTATGAGATTGTCCAATTTGTATATGAAGTGAATCCAGTTTTTGCCGTAACCCTCTAAACTCTCTAGAAGTTGCTATGTGGGTGAAACTATGATTTCATGCCAAGTTACAACATTTTCAGAGTTCATTTGTACTGCTTTTCAAATTCAGGGTCATTTAGCTCAAAATAAACCATTAAATGCCTGAAAAATATCAAATGAAGTCAGAAAGGGTTGAAAATTGATGATGTGCCTTTGAATGGTGCATATTGAACCCGCAAAAAGTATGGTGTTAAAATAAGGTATTAAAAATGAAATCCCTTTGTAATAGATGAGTTTTCGTTCGAAACCCTCATACTTATGAGATTGTCCAATTTGTACTTGAAGTGCATCCAGTTTTTGCCGTAACCCTCTCAACTCTCTAGATGTTGCTATGTGGGTGAAATTATGATGTCATGCCAAGTTACAACGTTTCCAGAGTTCTGTTGTTCTGCTTTTCAAATTCAGGGTCATTTAGCTCAAAATAAATCATTAAATGCCTGACAAATATCAAATGAAGTCAGAAAGGGTTGAAAATTGATGATGTGCCTTTGAATGGTGCATATTGAACACGCAAAAAGTATGGAGTTAAAATAAGTTATTAAAAATGAAATCCCTTTGTAACAGATGAGTTTTAATCCGAAACCCTCATACTTCTTATGAGATTGTCCAATTTGTACACGAAGTGCATCCAGTTTTTGGCGTAACCCTCTCAACTCTCTATAAGTTGCTTTGTGGGTGAAATTATGATGTCATGCCGAGTTACAACCTTTTTAGAGTTCATTTGTATTGCTTTTCAATATCAGGGTCATTTAGCTCAAAATAAATCATTAAATGCCTGAAAAATATCAAATGAAGTCAGAAAGGGTTGAAAATTGATGACGTGCCTTTGAATGGTGCATATTGAACAGGCAAGAACTATGGAGTAAAAATAAGTTATTAAAAATGAAATCCCTTTGTAACAGATGAGTTTTCGTCCGAAACCTCATACTTCTTATGAGCTTGTCCAATTTGTACACGAAGTGCATCCTGTTTTTGACGTAACCCTCTCAACTCTCTAGAAGTTGCTATGTGGGTGTAATTATGATGTCATGCCAAGTTACAACCTTTTCAGAGTTCATTTGTATTGCTTTTCTAATTCAGGGTCATTTAGCTCAAAATAAATCTTTAAATGCCTGAAAAATATCAAATGAAGTCAAAAAGGGTTGAAAATTGATGACGTGCCTTTGAATGGTGCATATTGAACAGGCAAAAAGTATGGAGTTAAAATAAGTTATTAAAAATGAAATCCCTTTGCAACAGATGAGTTTTCATCCGAAACCCTCATACTTCTTATGAGATTGTCCAATTTGTACACGAAGTGCATCCAGTTTTTGCCATAACCCTCTAAACTCTCTAGAAGTTGCTATGTGGGTGAAATTATGATGTCATGCCAAGTTACAACCTTTTCAGAGTTCATTTGTACTGCTTTTCAAATTCAGGGTCATTTAGCTCAAAATAAATCATTAAATGCATGAAAAATATCAAATGAAGTCAGAAAGGGTTGAAAATTGATGATGTGCCTTTTAATGGTGCATATTGAACACGCAAAAAGTATGGTGTTAAAATAATGAATTAAAAATGAAATCCCTTTGTAATAGATGAGTTTTCGATCGAAACCCTCATACTTATGAGATTGTCCAATTTGTACACGAAGTGCATACAGTTTTTGCCGTAACCCTCTGAACTCTCTAGAAGTTGCTATGTGGGTGAAATTATGATGTCATGCCAAGTTAGAACCTTTTCAGAGTTCATTTGTACTGCTTTTCAAATTCAGGGTCATTTAGCTCAAAATAAATCATTAAATGCGTGAAAATATCAAATGAAGTCAGAAAGGGTTGAAAATTGATGATGTTCCTTTTAATTGTGCATATTGAACACGCAAAAAGTATGGTGTTAAAATAATGTATTAAAAATGAAATCCCTTTGTAAAAGATGAGTTTTCGTTCGAAACCCTCAAACTTATGAGATTGTCCAATTTGTACACGAAGTGCATCCAGTTTTTGCCGTAACCCTCTCAACTCTCTAGAAGTTGCTTTGTGGGTGAAATTATGATGTCATGCCAAGTTACAACCTTTTTAGAGTTCATTTGTACTGCTTTTCAAAATCAGGGTCATTTAGTTCAAAATAAATCATTAAATGCCAGAAAAATATCAAATGAAGTCAAAAAGGGTTGAAAATTGATGATGTGCCTTTGAATGGTGCATATTGAACAGGCAAAAAGTATGGAGTTAGAATAAGTTATTAAAAATGAAATCCCTTTGTAACAGATGAGTTTTCGTCCGAAACCTCATACTTCTTATGAGATTGTCCAATTTGTACTTGAAGTGCATCCTGTTTTTGACGTAACACTCTCAACTATCTAGAAGTTGCTATTTGGATGAAATTATGATGTCATGCCAAGTTACAACCTTTTCAGAGTTCATTTGTACTGCTTTTGAAATTCAGGGTCATTTAGCTCAAAATAAATCATTAAATGCCTGAAAAATATCAAATGAAGTCAAAAAGGGTTGAAAATTGATGACGTGCCTTTGAATGGTGCATATTGAACACGCAAAAAGTATGGAGTTAAAATAAGTTATTAAAAATGAAATCCCTTTGTAATAGATGAGTTTTCGTTCCAAACCCTCATACTTCTTATGAGATTGTCCAATTTGTACACGAAGTGCATCCAGTTTTTGCCGTAACGCTCTCAACTCTCTAGAAGTTGCTTTGTGGGTGAAATTATGATGTCATGCCAAGTTACAACCTTTTTAGAGTTCATTTGTACTGTTTTTCAATATCAGGGTCATTTAGTTCAAAATAAATCATTAAATGCCTGAAAAATATCAAATGAAGTCAGAAAGGGTTGAAAATTGATGATGTGCCTTTGAATGGTGCATATTGAACAGGCAAAAAGTATGGAGTTAAAATAAGTTATCAAAAATGAAATCCCTTTGTAACAGATGAGTTTTCGTCCGAAACCTCATACTTCTTATGAGATTGTCCAATTTGTACACGAAGTGCATCCTGTTTTTAACGTAACCCTCTCAACTCTCTGGAAGTTGCTATTTGGCTGAAATTATGATGTCATGCCAAGTTACAATCTTTTCAGAGTTCATTTGTACTGCTTTTGAAATTCAGCGTCATTTAGCTCAAAATAAATCATTAAATGCCTGAAAAATATCAAATGAAGTCAAAAAGGGTTGAAAATTGATGACGTGCCTTTGAATGGTGCATATTGAACACGCAAAAAGTATGGAGTTAAAATAAGTTATTAAAAATGAAATCCCTTTGTAATAGATGAGTTTTCGTCCGAAACCCTCATACTTCTTATGAGATTGTCCAATTTGTACACGAAGTGCATCCAGTTTTTGGCGTAACCCTCTCAACTCTCTAGAAGTTGCTTTGTGGGTGAAATTATGATGTCATGCCAAGTTACAACCTTTTTAGAGTTCATTTGTACTGCTTTTCAATATCAGGGTCATTTAGTTCAAAATAAATCATTAAATGCCTGAAAAATATCAAATGAAGTCAGAATGGGTTGAAAATTGATGATGTGCCTTTGAATGGTGCATATTGAACAGGCAAAAAGTATGGAGTTAAAATAAGTTATTCAAAATGAAATCCCTTTGTATCAGATGAGTTTTCGTCCGAAACCTCATACTTCTTATGAGATTGTCCAATTTGTACACGAAGTGTATCCTGTTTTTGACGTAACCCTCTCAACTCTCTAGAAGTTGCTATTTGGCTGAAATTATGATGTCATGCCAAGTTACAACCTTTTCGGAGTTCATTTGTACTGCTTTTGAAATTCAGGGTCATTTAGCTCAAAATAAATCATTATATGCCTGAAAACTATCAAATGAAGTCAGAAAGGGTTGAAAATTGATGATGTGCCTTTGAATGGTGCATATTGAACACGCAAAAAGTATGGAGTTAAAATAAGTTATTAAAAATGAAATCCCTTTCTAATAGATGAGTTTTCATTCGAAACCCTCATACTTCTTATGAGATTGTCCAATTTGTACACGAAGTGCATCCAGTTTTTGCCATAACCCTCTCAACTCTCTAGAAGTTGCTATGTGGGTGAAATTATGATGTCATGCCAAGTTACAACCTTTTCAGAGTTCATTTGTACTGCTTTTCAAATTCAGGGTCATTTTGCTCAAAATAAATCATTAAATGCCTAAAAAATATCAAATGAAGTCAGAAAGGGTTGAAAATTGATTATGTGCCTCTTAATGGTGCATATTGAACACGCAAAAAGTATGGTGTTAAAATAATGAATTAAAAATGAAATCCCTTTGTAATAGATGAGTTTTCGTTCGAAACCCTCATACTTATGAGATTGTCCAATTTGTACACGAAGTGCATACAGTTTTTGCCGTAACCCTCTGAATTCTCTAGAAGTTGCTATGTGGGTGAAATTATGATGTCATGCCAAGTTAGAACCTTTTCAGAGTTCATTTGTACTGCTTTTCAAATTCAGGGTCATTTAGCTCAAAATAAATCATGAAATGCCTGAAAATATCAAATGAAGTCAGAAAGGGTTGAAAATTGATGATGTTCCTTTTAATTGTGCATATTGAACACGCAAAAAGTATGGTGTTAAAATAATGTATTAAAAATGAAATCCCTTTGTAAAAGATGAGTTTTCGTTCGAAACCCTCAAACTTATGAGATTGTCCAATTTGTACACGAAGTGCATCCAGTTTTTGCCGTAACCCTCTCAACTCTCTAGAAGATGCTTTGTGGGTGAAATTATGATGTCATGCCAAGTTAAAACCTTTTTAGAGTTCATTTGTACTGCTTTTCAATATCAGGGTCATTTAGTTCAAAATAAATCATTAAATGCCTCAAAAATATCAAATGAAGTGAGAAAGGGTTGAAAATTGATGATGTGCCTTTGAATGGTGCATATTGAACAGGCAAAAAGTATGGAGTTAAAATAAGTTATTAAAAATGAAATCCCTTTGTAACAGATGAGTTTTCGCCCGAAACCTCATACTTCTTATGAGATTGTCCAATTTGTACACGAAGTGTATCCTGTTTTTGACGTAACCCTCTCAACTCTCTAGAAGTTGCTATTTGGCTGAAATTATGATGTCATGCCAAGTTACAACCTTTTCGGAGTTCATTTGTACTGCTTTTGAAATTCAGGGTCATTTAGCTCAAAATAAATTATTATATGCCTGAAAAATATCAAATGAAGTCAGAAAGGGTTGAAAATTGATGATGTGCCTTTGAATGGTCCATATTGAACACGCAAAAAGTATGCAGTTAAAATAAGTTATTAAAAATGAAATCCCTTTCTAATAGAGGAGTTTTCGTTCGAAACCCTCATATTTCTTATCGGTTTGTCCAATTTGTACACGAAGTGCATCCAGTTTTTGCCATAACCCTCTCAACTCTCCAGAAGTTTCTATGTGGGTGAAATCATGATGTCGTGCCAAGTTACAACCTTTTTAGAGTTCATTTGTACTGCTTTTGAAATTCAGGGTCATTTTGCTCAAAATAAATCATTAAATGCCTGAAAAATATCAAATGAAATGAGAAAGGGTTGGAAATTAATGATGTGCCTTTGAATGGTGCATATTGAACACGCAAAGAGTATGGAGTTAAAATAAGTTACCAAAAATGAAATCCCTTTGTAACAGATGAGTTTTCATCCGAAACCCTCATACTTCTTATGAGATTGTACAATTTGTACACGAAGTGCATCCAGTTTTTTGCCATAACCCTCTCAACTCTCTAGAAGTTGCTATGTGGGTGAAATTATGATGTCATGCCAAGTTACAACCTTTTCAGAGTTCATTTGTACTGCTTTTCAAATTCAGGGTCATTTTGCTCAAAATAAATCATTAAATGCCTGAAAAATATCAAATGAAGTCAGAAAGGGTTGAAAATTGATTATGTGCCTTTTAATGGTGCATATTGAACACGCAAAAAGTATGGTGTTAAAATAATGAATTAAAAATGAAATCCCTTTGTAATAGATGAGTTTTCGTTCGAAACCCTCATACTTATGAGATTGTCCAATTTGTACACGAAGTGCATACAGTTTTTGTCGTAACCCTCTGAACTCTCTAGAAGTTGCTATGTGGGTGAAATTATTATGTCATGCCAAGTTAGAACCTTTTCAGAGTTCATTTGTACTGCTTTTCAAATTCAGGGGTCATTTTGCTCAAAATAAATCATTAAATGCCTGAAAAATATCAAATGAAGTCAGAAAGGGTTGAAAATTGATTATGTGCCTTTTAATGGTGCATATTGAACACGCAAAAAGTATGGTGTTAAAATAATGAATTAAAAATGAAATCCCTTTGTAATAGATGAGTTTTCGTTCGAAACCCTCATACTTATGAGATTGTCCAATTTGTACACGAAGTGCATACAGTTTTTGTCGTAACCCTCTGAACTCTCTAGAAGTTGCTATGTGGGTGAAATTATGATGTCATGCCAAGTTAGAACCTTTTCTGAGTTCATTTGTACTGCTTTTCAAATTCAGGGTCATTTAGCTCAAAATAAATCATGAACTGCCTGAAAATATCAAATGAAGTCAGAAAGGGTTGAAAATTGATGATGTTCCTTTTATTTGTGCATATTGAACACGCAAAAAGTATGGTGTTAAAATAATGTATTAAAAATGAAATCCCTTTGTAAAAGATGAGTTTTCGTTCGAAACCCTCAAACTTATGAGATTGTCCAATTTGTACACGAAGTGCATCCAGTTTTTGCCGTAACCCTCTCAACTCTCTAGAAGATGCTTTGTGGGTGAAATTATGTTGTCATGCCAAGTTACAACCTTTTTAGAGTTCATTTGTACTGCTTTTCAATATCAGGGTCATTTAGTTCAAAATAAATCATTAAATGCCTGAAAAATATCAAATGAAGTGAGAAAGGGTTGAAAATTGTTGATGTGCCTTTGACTGGTGCATATTGCACAGGCAAAAAGTATGGAGTTAAAATAAGTTATTAAAAATGAAATCCCTTTGTAACAGATGAGTTTTCGTCCGAAACCTCATACTTCTTATGAGATTGTCCAATTTGTACACGAAGTGCATCCTGTTTTTGACGTAACCCTCTTAACTCTCTAGAAGCTGCTATTTGGCTGAAATTATGATGTCATGCCAAGTTACAACCTTTTCAGAGTTCATTTGTACTGCTTTTGAAATTCAGGGTCATTTAGCTCAAAATAAATCATTAAATGCCTGAAAAATATCAAATGAAGTCAGAAAGGGTTGAAAATTGATGATGTGTCTTTGAATGGTGCATATTGAACACGCAAAAAGTATGCAGTTAAAATAAGTTATTAAAAATGAAATCCCTTTCTAATAGATGAGTTTTCGTTCGAAACCCTCATATTTCTTATGAGTTTGTCCAATTTGTACACGAAGTGCATCCAGTTTTTGCCATAACCCTCTCAACTCTCCAGAAGTTTCTATGTGGGTGAAATTATGATGTCGTGCCAAGTTACAACCTTTTTAGAGTTCATTTGTACCGCTTTTCAATATCAGGGTCATTTAGCTCAAAATAAATCATTAAATGCCTGAAAAATATCAAATGAAATGAGAAAGGGTTTAAAATTGATGATGTGCCTTTGAATGGTGCATATTGAACATGCAAAAAGTATGGTGTCAAAATAATGTATTAAAAATGAAATCCCTTTGTAATAGATGGGTTTTCGTCCTAAACACTCATACTTCTTATGAGATTGTCCAATTTGTACACGAAGTGCATACAGTTTTTGCCGTAACCCTCTCAACTCTCTAGAAGTTCCTATGTGGGTGAAATTATGATGTCATGCCAAGTTAGAACTATTCGAGAGTTCATTTGTACTGCTTTTCAAATTCAGGGTCATTTAGCTCAAAATAAATCATTAAATGCCTGAAAATATCAAATGAAGTCAGAAAGGGTTGAAAATTGATGATGTTCCTTTTAATTGTGCATATTGAACACGCAAAAAGTATGGTGTTAAAATAATGTATTAAAAATGAAATCCCTTTGTAATAGATGAGTTTTCGTTCGAAACCCTCATAATTCTTATGAGTTTGTCCAATTTGTACACGAAGTGCATCCAGTTTTTGCCATAACCCTCTCAACTCTCTACAAGTTTCTATGTGGGTGAAATTATGATGTCGTGCCAAGTTAGAACCTTTTCAGAGTTATTTTTGTACTTCTTTTCAATATCAAGGTCATTTAGCTCAAAATAGATCATTAAATTCCTGAAAAATATCAAATGAAATCAGAAAGCGTTGAAAATTGATGATGTGCCTTTGAATGCTGCATATTGAACACGCGAAAATTATGGAGTTAAAATAAGTTACTAAAAATGAAATCCCTTTGTAATAGATGAGTTTTCGTCCGAAACCCTCATACTTCTTATAAGATTGTCCAATTAGTACACGAAGTGCATCCAGTTTTTGCCGTAACCCTCTGAACTCTCTAGAAGTTGCTACGTGGGTGAAATTATGATGCCATGCCAAGTTACAACCTTTTCCGAGTTCATTTGTACTGCTTGTCAAATTCAGGGTCATTTAGCTCAAAAAAATCATGAAATGCATGAAAAATATCAAATGAAGTCAGAAAGCGTTGAAAATTGATGATGTTCCTTTTAATTGTGCATATTGAACACGCAAAAAGTATGCAGTTAAAATAAGTTATTAAAAATGAAATCCCGTTGCAATAGATGAGTTTTCGTCTGTAACCCTCATACTTATGAGATTGTCCAATTTGTACACGAAGTGCATCCAGTTTTATCCGTAACCCTCTCAACTCTCTACAAGTTCCTATGTGGGTGAAATTATGATGTCATGCGAAGTTACAACCTTTTCAGAGTTCATTTGTACTGCTTTTCAAATTCAGGGTCATTTAGCTCAAAATAAATCATTAAATGCCAGAAAAATATCAAATAAAGTCACAAAGGGTTGAAAATTGATGATGTGCCTTTGAATGGTGCAAATTGAATACGCAAAAAGTATGCAGTTATAATAAGTTATTAAAAATGAAATCCCTTTGTAATAGCTGAGTTTTTGTCCGAAACCCTCATACTTCTTATGAGATTGTCCAATTTGTACACGAAGTGCATACAGTTTTTGCCGTAACCCTCTCAACTCTCTAGAAGATGCTTTGTGGGTGAAATTATGATGTCATGCCAAGTTACAACCTTTTTAGAGTTCATTTGTACTGCTTTTCAATATCAGGGTCATTTAGTTCAAAATAAATCATTAAATGCCTGAAAAATATCAAATGAAGTGAGAAAGGGTTGAAAATTGATGAGGAGCCTTTGAATGGTGCATATTGAACAGGCAAAAAGTATGGAGTTAAAATAAGTTATTAAAAATGAAATCCCTTTGTAACAGATGAGTTTTCGTCCGAAACCTCATACTTCTTATGAGATTGTCCAATTTGTACACGAAGTGCATCCAGTTTTTGCCGTAACCCTGTCAACTCTCTACAAGCTTCTATGTGGGAGAAATTATGATGTCCTGCCAAGTTACAACCTTTTCAGAGTTCATTTGTACTGCTTTTCAAATTCAGGGTCATTTAGCTCAAAATAAATCATTGAATGCCTGAAAAATATCAAATGAAGTCAGAAAGGGTTGAAAATTGATGATGTGCCTTTGAATGGTGCAAATTGAATACGCAAAAAGTATGCAGTTATAATAAGTTATTAAAAACGAAATCCCTTTGTAATAGCTGAGTTTTTGTCCGAAACCCTCATACTTCTTATGAGATTGTCCAATTTGTACACGAAGTGCATCCAGTTTTTGCCGTAACCCTCTCAACTCTCTAGAAGATGCTTTGTGGGTGAAATACTTCTTATGAGATTGTCCAATTTATACACGAAGTGCACCCAGTTTTTGCCGTGACCCACTCAACTCTTTAGAAGTTGCTATGTGCGTGAAATTATGATGTCGTGCGAAGTTACAACCTTTTCAGAGTTCATTTGTACTGCTTTTCAATATCAGGGTCATTTAGCTCAAAATAAATCATTAAATGCCTGGAAAATATCAAATGAAGTCAGAAAAGGTTGAAAATTGATGATGTGACTTTGAATGATGCAAATTGAATACGTAAAAAGTATGCAGTTAAAATAAGTTATTAAAAATCAAATACCTTTGTAATAGATGAGTTTTCGTCCGAAACCCTCATACTTCTTATGAGATTGTCCAATTTGTACACGAAGTGCATCCAGTTTTTGCCATAACCCTCTCAACTCTCTAGAAGTTGCTATGTGGGTGAAAATATGATGTCATGCCAAGTTACAACCTTTTCAGAGTTCATTTGTACTGCTTTTCAATATCAGGGTCATTTAGCTCAAAATAAATCATTAAATGTTTGAAAAATATCAAATGAAGTCAGAAAGGGTTGAAAATTGATGATGTGCCTTTGAATGGTGCATATTGAACACGCAAAAATTATGGAGTTAAAATAAGTTATTAAAAATAAAATCCCTTTGTAATAGATGAGTTTTCGTCCGAAACCCTCATACTTCTTATGAGATTGTCCAATATGTACACGAAGTGCATCCAGTTTTTACCATAACCCTCTCAACTCTCTAGAAGTTTCTATGTGGGTGAAATTATGATGTCATGCCAAGTTACAACCTTTTCAGAGTTCATTTGTACTGCTTTTCAATATCAGGGTCATTTAGCTCAAAATAAATCATTAAATGTCTGAAAAATATCAAATGAAGTCAGAAAGGGTTGAAAATTGATGATGTGCCTTTGAATGGTGCATATTGAACACGCAAAAATTATGGAGTTAAAATAAGGAATTAAAAATGAAATCCCTTTGTAAGAGATGAGTTTTCGTCCGAAACCCTCATACTTCTTATGAGATTGTCAAATTTGTACACGAAGTGCATCCAGTTTTTGCCGTAACCCTCTCAACTCTCTAGAAATTTCTATGTGGGTGAAATTATGATGTCATGCCAAGTTACAACCTTTTCAAAGTTCATTTGTACTGCTTTTCAAATTCATGGTCATTTAGCTCAAAATAAATCACTAAATGTGTGAAAAATATCAAATGAAGTCAGAAAGGGTTGAAAATTGATGATGTGCCTTTGAATGGTGCATATTGAACACGCAAAAAGTATGCAGTTAAAATAAGTTATTAAAAATGAAATCCCTTTGTAATAGATGAGTTTTCGTCCGAAACCCTCATACTTCTTATGAGATTGTCCAATTTGTACACGAAGTGGATCCAGTTTTTGCCATAACCCTCTCAACTCTCTAGAAGTTGCTATGTGGGTGAAAATATGATGTCATGCCAAGTTACAACTTTTTCAGAGTTCATTTGTACTGCTTTTCAATATCAGGGTCATTTAGCTCAAAATAAATCATTAAATGTCTGAAAAATATGAAATGAAGTCAGAAAGGGTTGAAAATTGATGATGTGCCTTTGAATGGTGCATATTGAACACGCAAAAATTATGGAGTTAAAATAAGTTATGAAAATGAAATCCCTTTGTATTAGATGAGTTTTCGTCCGAAACCCTCATACTTCTTATGAGATTGTCCAATTTGTACACGAAGTGCATCCAGTTTTTGCCATAACCCACTCAACTCTTTAGAAGTTGCTATGTGGGTGAAATTATGATGTCGTGCGAAGTTACAACCTTTTCAGAGTTCATTTGTACTGCTTTTCAATATCAGGGTCATTTAGCTCAAAATAAATCATTAAATGCCTGGAAAATATCAAATGAAGTCAGAAAGGGTTGAAAATTGATCATGTGCCTTTGAATGGTGCATATTGAACATGCAAAAAGTATGCAGTAAAAATAAGTTATTAAAAATGAAATCCCTTTGTAATAGATGAGTTTTCGTCCGAAACCCTCATACTTCTTATGAGATTGTCCAATTTGTCCACAAAGTGTATCCAGTTTTTTCCATAACGCACTCAACTCTTTAGAAGTTTCTATGCGGTGAAATTATGATGTCGTGCCAAGTTACAACCTTTTCAGAGTTCATTTGTACTGCTTTTCAATATCAGGGTCATTTAGCTCAAAATAAATCATTAAATGCCTGAAAAATATCAAATGAAGTCAGAAAGGGTTGAAAATTGATGATGTGCCTTTGAATGGTGCATATTGAACACGCAAAAATTATGGAGTTAAAATAGGTTATTAAAAATGAAATCCCTTTGTAATAGATGAGTTTTCGTTCGAAACCCTCATACTTCTTATGAGATTGTCCAATTTGTACACGAAGTGCATCCAGTTTTTGCCGTAACCCTCTCAACTCTCTAGAAATTTCTATGTGGGCGAAATTATGATGTCATGCCAAGTTACAACCTTTTCAGAGTTCATTTGTACTGCTTTTCAAATTCAGGGTCATTTAGCTAAAAATAAATCATTAAATGCATGAAAAATATCAAATGAAGTCAGAAAGGGTTGAAAATTGATGATGTGCCTTTGAATGGTGCATGTTGAACACGCAAAACGTATGCAGTTAAAATAAGTTATTAAAAATGAAATCCGTTTGTAATAGATGAGTTTTCGTCCGAAACCCTCATACTTCTTATGAGATTGTCCAATTTGTACACGAAGTGCATCCAGTTTTTGCCATAAGCCACTCAACTCTTTAGAAGTTGCTATGTGGGTGAAATTATGATGTCGTGCGAAGTTACAACCTTTTCAGAGTTCATTTGTACTGCTTTTCAATATCAGGGTCATTTAGCTCAAAATAAATCATTAAATGCTGGAAAATATCAAATGAAGTCAGAAAGGGTTTAAAATTGATGATGTGCCTTTGAATGGTGCATATTGAACATGCAAAAAGTATGCAGTAAAAATAAGTTATTAAAAATGAAATCCCTTTGTAATAGATGAGTTTTCGTCCGAAACCCTCATACTTCTTATGAGATTGTCCAATTTGTACACAAAGTGTATCCAGTTTTTGCCATAATGCACTCAACTCTTTAGAAGTTTCTATCTCGGTGAAATTATGATGTCGTGCCAAGTTACAACCTTTTCAGAGTTCATTTGTACTGCTTTTCAATATCAGGGTCATTTAGCTCAAAATAAATCATTAAATGCCTGAAAAATATCAAATGAAGTAAAAAAGGGTTGAAAATTGATGATGTGCCTTTGAATGGTGCATATTGAACACACAAAAATTATGGAGTTAAAATAAGTTATTAAAAATGAAATCCCTTTGTAATAGATGAGTTTTCGTTCGAAACCCTCATACTTCTTATGAGATTGTCCAATTTGTACACGAAGTGCATCCAGTTTTTGCCGTAACCCTCTCAACTCTCTAGAAATTTCTATGTGGGTGAAATTATGATGTCATGCCAAGTTACAACCTTTTCAGAGTTCATTTGTACTGCTTTTCAAATTCAGGGTCATTTAGCTAAAATAAATCATTAAATGCATGAAAAATATCAAATGAAGTCGGAAAGGGTTGAAAATTGATGATGTGCCTTTGAATGGTGCATATTGAACACGCAAAAAGTATGTAGTTAAAATAAGTTATTAAAAATGAAATCCGTTTGTAATAGATGAGTTTTCGTCCGAAACCCTCATACTTCTTATGAGATTGTCCAATTTGTACACGAAGTGCATCCAGTTTTTGCCATAACCCACTCAACTCTTTAGAAGTTGCTATGTGGGTGAAATTATGATGTCGTGCGAAGTTACAACCTTTTCAGAGTTCATTTGTACTGCTTTTCAATATCAGGGTCATTTAGCTCAAAATAAATCATTAAATGCCTGAAAAATATCAAATGAAGTCAGAAAGGGTTGAAAATTGATGATGTGCCTTTGAATGGTGCATATTGAACACGCAAAAAGTATGGAGTTAAAATAAGTTATTAAAAATGAAATCCCTTTGTAAGAGATGAGTTTTCATCCGAAACCCCCATACTTCTTACGAGATTGTCCAATTTGTACACGAAGTGCATCCAGTTTTTGCCGTAACCCTCTCAACTCTCTAGAAGTTGCTATGTGGGTGAAATTGGGATGTCATGCCAAGGTACAACCTTTTCAGAGTTCATTTGTACTGCTTTTCAAATTCAGGGTCATTTAGCTCAAAATAAATCATTAAATGCCTGAAAAATATCAAATGAAGTCAGAAAGGGTTGAAAATTGATGATGTGCCTTTGAATGGTGCATATTGAACACGCAAAAAGTATGCAGTTAAAATAAGTTATTAAAAATGAAATCCGTTTGTAATAGATGAGTTTTCGTCCGGAACCCTCATACTTCTGATGAGATTGTCCAATTTGTACACGAAGTGCATCCAGTTTTTGCCATAACCCACTCAACTCTTTAGAAGTTGCTATGTGGGTGAAATTATGATGTCGTGCGAAGTTAGAACCTTTTCAGAGTTCATTTGTACTGCTTTTCAATATCAGGGTCATTTAGCTCAAAATAAATCATTAAATGCCTGGAAAATATCAAATGAAGTCAGAAAGGGTTGAAAATTTATGATGTGCCTTTGAATGGTGCATATTGAACATGCAAAAAGTATGCAGTAAAAATAAGTTATTAAAAATGAAATTCCTTTGTAATAGATGAGTTTTCGTCCGAAACCCTCATACTTCTTATGAGATTGCCCAATTTGTACACAAAGTGTATCCAGTTTTTGCCATAACCCACACAACTCTTTAGAAGTTGCTATGTGGGTGAAATTATGATGTCGTGCCAAGTTACAACCTTTTCAGAGTTCATTTGTACTGCTTTTCAATATCAGGGTCATTTAGCTCAAAATAAATCATTAAATGCCTGAAAAATATCAAATGAAGTCAGAAAGGGTTGAAAATTGATGATGTGCCTTTGAATGGTGCATATTGAACACGCAAAAAGTATGGAGTTAAAATAAGTTATTAAAAATGAAATCCCTTTGTAAGAGATGAGTTTTCATCCGAAACCCCCATACTTCTTACGAGATTGTCCAATTTGTACACGAAGTGCATCCAGTTTTTGCCGTAACCCTCTCAACTCTCTAGAAGTTGCTATGTCGGTGAAATTGGGATGTCATGCCAAGGTACAACCTTTTCAGAGTTCATTTGTACTGCTTTTCAAATTCAGGGTCATTTAGCTCAAAATAAATCATTAAATGCCTGAAAAATATCAAATGAAGTCAGAAAGGGTTGAAAATTGATGATGTGCCTTTGAATGGTGCATATTGAACACGCAAAAAGTATGCAGTTAAAATAAGTTATTAAAAATGAAATCCGTTTGTAATAGATGAGTTTTCGTCCGAAACCCTCATACTTCTTATGAGATTGTCCAATTTGTACACGAAGTGCATCCAGCTTTTGCCATAACCCACTCAACTCTTTAGAAGTTGCTATGTGGGTGAAATTATGATGTCGTGCGAAGTTACAACCTTTTCAGAGTTCATTTGTACTGCTTTTCAATATCAGGGTCATTTAGCTCAAAATAAATCATTAAATGCCTGGAAAATATCAAATGAAGTCAGAAAGGGTTGAAAATTGATGATGTGCCTTTGAATGGTGCATATTGAACATGCAAAAAGTATACAGTAAAAATAAGTTATTAAAAATGAAATCCCTTTGTAATAGATGAGTTTTCGTCCGAAACCCTCATACTTCTTATGAGATTGTCCAATTTGTACACAAAGTGTATCCAGTTTTTGCCATAACCCACTCAACTCTTTAGAAGTTGCTATGTGGGTGAAATTATGATGTCGTGCCAAGTTACAACCTTTTCAGAGTTCATTTGTACTGCTTTTCAATATCAGGGTCATTTAGCTCAAAATAAATCATTAAATGCCTGAAAAATATCAAATGAAGTCAGAAAGGGTTGAAAATTGATGATGTGCCTTTGAATGGTGCATATTGAACACGCAAAAATTATGGAGTTAAATTAAGTTATTAAAAATGAAATCCCTTTGTAATAGATGAGTTTTCGTTCGAAACCCTCATACTTCTTATGAGATTGTCCAATTTGTACACGAAGTGCATCCAGTTTTTGCCGTAACCCTCTCAACTCTCTAGAAATTTCTATGTGGGCGAAATTATGATGTCATGCCAAGTTACAACCTTTTCAGAGTTCATTTGTACTGCTTTTCAAATTCAGGGTCATTTAGCTAAAAATAAATCATTAAATGCATGAAAAATATCAAATGAAGTCAGAAAGGGTTGAAAATTGATGATGTGCCTTTGAATGGTGCATGTTGAACACGCAAAACGTATGCAGTTAAAATAAGTTATTAAAAATGAAATCCGTTTGTAATAGATGAGTTTTCGTCCGAAACCCTCATACTTCTTATGAGATTGTCCAATTTGTACACGAAGTGCATCCAGTTTTTGCCATAACCCACTCAACTCTTTAGAAGTTGCTGTGTGGGTGAAATTATGATGTCGTGCGAAGTTACAACCTTTTCAGAGTTCATTTGTACTGCTTTTCAATATCAGGGTCATTTAGCTCAAAATAAATCATTAAATGCCTGGTAAATATCAAATGAAGTCAGAAAGGGTTGAAAAGTGATGATGTGCCTTTGAATGGTGCATATTGAACATGCAAAAAGTATGCAGTAAAAATAAGTTATTAAAAATGAAATCCCTTTGTAATAGATGAGTTTTCGTCCGAAACCCTCATACTTCTTATGAGATTGTCCAATTTGTACACAAAGTGTATCCAGTTTTTGCCATAACGCACTCAACTCTTTAGAAGTTTCTATGTCGGTGAAATTATGATGTCGTGCCAAGTTACAACCTTTTCAGAGTTCATTTGTACTGCTTTTCAATATCAGGGTCATTTAGCTCAAAATAAATCATTAAATGCCTGAAAAATATCAAATGAAGTAAAAAAGGGTTGAAAATTGATGATGTGCCTTTGAATGGTGCATATTGAACACACAAAAATTATGGAGTTAAAATAAGTTATTAAAAATGAAATCCCTTTGTAATAGATGAGTTTTCGTTCGAAACCCTCATACTTCTTATGAGATTGTCCAATTTGTACACGAAGTGCATCCAGTTTTTGCCGTAACCCTCTCAACTCTCTAGAAATTTCCATGTGGGTGAAATTATGATGTCATGCCAAGTTACAACCTTTTCAGAGTTCATTTGTACTGCTTTTCAAATTCAGGGTCATTTAGCTAAAAATAAATCATTAAATGCATGAAAAATATCAAATGAAGTCGGAAAGGGTTGAAAATTGATGATGTGCCTTTGAATGGTGCATATTTAACACGCAAAAAGTATGTAGTTAAAATAAGTTATTAAAAATGAAATCCGTTTGTAATAGATGAGTTTTCGTCCGAAACCCTCATACTTCTTATGAGATTGTCCAATTTGTACACGAAGTGCATCCAGTTTTTGCCATAACCCACTCAACTCTTTAGAAGTTGCTATGTGGGTGAAATTATGATGTCGTGCGAAGTTACAACCTTTTCAGAGTTCATTTGTACTGCTTTTCAATATCAGGGTCATTTAGCTCAAAATAAATCATTAAATGCCTGGAAAATATCAAATGAAGTCAGAAAGGGTTGAAAATTGATGATGTGCCTTTGAATGGTGCATATTGAACACGCAAAAAGTATGGAGTTAAAATAAGTTATTAAAAATGAAATCCCTTTGTAACAGATGAGTTTTCATCCGAAACCCTCATACTTCTTACGAGAATGTCCAATTTGTACACGAAGTGCATCCAGTTTTTGCCGTAACCCTCTCAACTCTCTAGAAGTTGCTATGTGGGTGAAATTAGGATGTCATGCCAAGGTACAACCTTTTCAGAGTTCATTTGTACTGCTTTTCAAATTCAGGGTCATTTAGCTCAAAATAAATCATTAAATGCCTGAAAAATATCAAATGAAGTCAGAAAGGGTTGAAAATTGACGATGTGCCTTTGAATGGTGCATATTGAACACGCAAAAAGTATGTAGTTAAAATAAGTTATTAAAAATGAAATCCGTTTGTAATAGATGAGTTTTCGTCCGAAACCCTCATACTTCTTATGAGATTGTCCAATTTGTACACGAAGTGCATCCAGTTTTTGCCATAACCCACTCAACTCTTTAGAAGTTGCTATGTGGGTGAAATTATGATGTCGTGCGAAGTTACAACCTTTTCAGAGTTCATTTGTACTGCTTTTCAATATCAGGGTCATTTAGCTCAAAATAAATCATTAAATGAATGAAAAATATCAAATGAAGTCAGAAAGGGTTGAAAATTGATGATGTGCCTTCGAATGGTGCATATTGAACACGCAAAAAGTATGGAGTTAAAATAAGTTATTAAAAATGAAATCCCTTTGTAACAGATGAGTTTTCATCCGAAACCCTCATACTTCTTACGAGATTGTCCAATTTGTACACGAAGTGCATCCAGTTTTTGCCGTAACCCTCTCAACTCTCTAGAAGTTGCTATGTGGGTGAAATTAGGATGTCATGCCAAGGTACAACCTTTTCAGAGTTCATTTGTACTGCTTTTCAAATTCAGGGTCATTTAGCTCAAAATAAATCATTAAATGCCTGAAAAATATCAAATGAAGTCAGAAAGGGTTGAAAATTGACGATGTGCCTTTGAATGGTGCATATTGAACACGCAAAAATTATGGAGTTAAAATAAGTTATTAAAAATGAAATCCCTTTGTAATAGATGAGTTTTCGTTCGAAACCCTCATACTTCTTATGAGATTGTCCAATTTGTACACGAAGTGCATCCAGTTTTTGCCGTAACCCTCTCAACTCTCTAGAAATTTCTATGTGGGTGAAATTATGATGTCATGCCAAGTTACAACCTTTTCAGAGTTCATTTGTACTGCTTTTCAAATTCAGGGTCATTTAGCTAAAAATAAATCATTAAATCCATGAAAAATATCAAATGAAGTCGGAAAGGGTTGAAAATTGATGATGTGCCTTTGAATGGTGCATATTGAACACGCAAAAAGTATGTAGTTAAAATAAGTTATTAAAAATGAAATCCGTTTGTAATAGATGAGTTTTCGTCCGAAACCCTCATACTTCTTATGAGATTGTCCAATTTGTACACGAAGTGCATCGAGTTTTTGCCATAACCCACTCAACTCTTTAGAAGTTGCTATGTGGGTGAAATTATGATGTCGTGCGAAGTTACAACCTTTCCAGAGTTCATTTGTACTGCTTTTCAATATCAGGGTCATTTAGCTCAAAATAAATCATTAAATGCCTGGAAAATATCAAATGAAGTCAGAAAGGGTTGAAAATTGATGATGTGCCTTTGAATGGTGCATATTGAACAAGCAAAAAGTATGGAGTTAAAATAAGTTATTAAAAATGAAATCCCTTTGTAATAGATGAGTTTTCGTCCGAAACCCTCATACTTCTTATGAGATTGTCCAATATGTACACAAAGTGTATCCAGTTTTTGCCATAACGCACTCAACTCTTTAGAAGTTTCTATGTCGGTGAAATTATGATGTCGTGCCAAGTTACAACCTTTTCAGAGTTCATTTGTACTGCTTTTCAATATCAGGGTCATTTAGCTCAAAATAAATCATTAAATGCCTGAAAAATATCAAATGAAGTAAAAAAGGGTTGAAAATTGATGATGTGCCTTTGAATGGTGCATATTGAACACACAAAAATTATGGAGTTAAAATAAGTTATTAAAAATGAAATCCCTTTGTAATAGATGAGTTTTCGTTCGAAACCCTCATACTTCTTATGAGATTGTCCAATTTGTACACGAAGTGCATCCAGTTTTTGCCGTAACCCTCTCAACTCTCTAGAAATTTCTATGTGGGTGAAATTATGATGTCATGCCAAGTTACAACCTTTTCAGAGTTCATTTGTACTGCTTTTCAAATTCAGGGTCATTTAGCTAAAAATAAATCATTAAATGCATGAAAAATATCAAATGAAGTCGGAAAGGGTTGAAAATTGATGATGTGCCTTTGAATGGTGCATATTGAACACGCAAAAAGTATGTAGTTAAAATAAGTTATTAAAAATGAAATCCGTTTGTAATAGATGAGTTTTCGTCCGAAACCCTCATACTTCTTATGAGATTGTCCAATTTGTACACGAAGTGCATCCAGTTTTTGCCATAACCCACTCAACTCTTTAGAAGTTGCTATGTGGGTGAAATTATGATGTCGTGCGAAGTTACAACCTTTTCAGAGTTCATTTGTACTGCTTTTCAATATCAGGGTCATTTAGCTCAAAATAAATCATTAAATGAATGAAAAATATCAAATGAAGTCAGAAAGGGTTGAAAATTGATGATGTGCCTTTGAATGGTGCATATTGAACACGCAAAAAGTATGGAGTTAAAATAAGTTATTAAAAATGAAATCCCTTTGTAACAGATGAGTTTTCATCCGAAACCCTCATACTTCTTACGAGAATGTCCAATTTGTACACGAAGTGCATCCAGTTTTTGCCGTAACCCTCTCAACTCTCTAGAAGTTGCTATGTGGGTGAAATTAGGATGTCATGCCAAGGTACAACCTTTTCAGAGTTCATTTGTACTGCTTTTCAAATTCAGGGTCATTTAGCTCAAAATAAATCATTAAATGCCTGAAAAATATCAAATGAAGTCAGAAAGGGTTGAAAATTGACGATGTGCCTTTGAATGGTGCATATTGAACACGCAAAAAGTATGTAGTTAAAATAAGTTATTAAAAATGAAATCCGTTTGTAATAGATGAGTTTTCGTCCGAAACCCTCATACTTCTTATGAGATTGTCCAATTTGTACACGAAGTGCATCCAGTTTTTGCCATAACCCACTCAACTCTTTAGAAGTTGCTATGTGGGTGAAATTATGATGTCGTGCGAAGTTACAACCTTTTCAGAGTTCATTTGTACTGCTTTTCAATATCAGGGTCATTTAGCTCAAAATAAATCATTAAATGCCTGGAAAATATCAAATGAAGTCAGAAAGGGTTGAAAATTGATGATGTGCCTTTGAATGGTGCATATTGAACACGCAAAAAGTATGGAGTTAAAATAAGTTATTAAAAATGAAATCCCTTTGTAACAGATGAGTTTTCATCCGAAACCCTCATACTTCTTACGAGAATGTCCAATTTGTACACGAAGTGCATCCAGTTTTTGCCGTAACCCTCTCAACTCTCTAGAAGTTGCTATGTGGGTGAAATTAGGATGTCATGCCAAGGTACAACCTTTTCAGAGTTCATTTGTACTGCTTTTCAAATTCAGGGTCATTTAGCTCAAAATAAATCATTAAATGCCTGAAAAATATCAAATGAAGTCAGAAAGGGTTGAAAATTGACGATGTGCCTTTGAATGGTGCATATTGAACACGCAAAAAGTATGTAGTTAAAATAAGTTATTAAAAATGAAATCCGTTTGTAATAGATGAGTTTTCGTCCGAAACCCTCATACTTCTTATGAGATTGTCCAATTTGTACACGAAGTGCATCCAGTTTTTGCCATAACCCACTCAACTCTTTAGAAGTTGCTATGTGGGTGAAATTATGATGTCGTGCGAAGTTACAACCTTTTCTGAGTTCATTTGTACTGCTTTTCAATATCAGGGTCATTTAGCTCAAAATAAATCATTAAATGAATGAAAAATATCAAATGAAGTCAGAAAGGGTTGAAAATTGATGATGTGCCTTCGAATGGTGCATATTGAACACGCAAAAAGTATGGAGTTAAAATAAGTTATTAAAAATGAAATCCCTTTGTAACAGATGAGTTTTCATCCGAAACCCTCATACTTCTTACGAGATTGTCCAATTTGTACACGAAGTGCATCCAGTTTTTGCCGTAACCCTCTCAACTCTCTAGAAGTTGCTATGTGGGTGAAATTAGGATGTCATGCCAAGGTACAACCTTTTCAGAGTTCATTTGTACTGCTTTTCAAATTCAGGGTCATTTAGCTCAAAATAAATCATTAAATGCCTGAAAAATATCAAATGAAGTCAGAAAGGGTTGAAAATTGACGATGTGCCTTTGAATGGTGCATATTGAACACGCAAAAATTATGGAGTTAAAATAAGTTATTAAAAATGAAATCCCTTTGTAATAGATGAGTTTTCGTTCGAAACCCTCATACTTCTTATGAGATTGTCCAATTTGTACACGAAGTGCATCCAGTTTTTGCCGTAACCCTCTCAACTCTCTAGAAATTTCTATGTGGGTGAAATTATGATGTCATGCCAAGTTACAACCTTTTCAGAGTTCATTTGTACTGCTTTTCAAATTCAGGGTCATTTAGCTAAAAATAAATCATTAAATGCATGAAAAATATCAAATGAAGTCGGAAAGGGTTGAAAATTGATGATGTGCCTTTGAATGGTGCATATTGAACACGCAAAAAGTATGTAGTTAAAATAAGTTATTAAAAATGAAATCCGTTTGTAATAGATGAGTTTTCGTCCGAAACCCTCATACTTCTTATGAGATTGTCCAATTTGTACACGAAGTGCATCGAGTTTTTGCCATAACCCACTCAACTCTTTAGAAGTTGCTATGTGGGTGAAATTATGATGTCGTGCGAAGTTACAACCTTTCCAGAGTTCATTTGTACTGCTTTTCAATATCAGGGTCATTTAGCTCAAAATAAATCATTAAATGCCTGGAAAATATCAAATGAAGTCAGAAAGGGTTGAAAATTGATGATGTGCCTTTGAATGGTGCATATTGAACAAGCAAAAAGTATGGAGTTAAAATAAGTTATTAAAAATGAAATCCCTTTGTAATAGATGAGTTTTCGTCCGAAACCCTCATACTTCTTATGAGATTGTCCAATATGTACACAAAGTGTATCCAGTTTTTGCCATAACGCACTCAACTCTTTAGAAGTTTCTATGTCGGTGAAATTATGATGTCGTGCCAAGTTACAACCTTTTCAGAGTTCATTTGTACTGCTTTTCAATATCAGGGTCATTTAGCTCAAAATAAATCATTAAATGCCTGAAAAATATCAAATGAAGTAAAAAAGGGTTGAAAATTGATGATGTGCCTTTGAATGGTGCATATTGAACACACAAAAATTATGGAGTTAAAATAAGTTATTAAAAATGAAATCCCTTTGTAATAGATGAGTTTTCGTTCGAAACCCTCATACTTCTTATGAGATTGTCCAATTTGTACACGAAGTGCATCCAGTTTTTGCCGTAACCCTCTCAACTCTCTAGAAATTTCTATGTGGGTGAAATTATGATGTCATGCCAAGTTACAACCTTTTCAGAGTTCATTTGTACTGCTTTTCAAATTCAGGGTCATTTAGCTAAAAATAAATCATTAAATGCATGAAAAATATCAAATGAAGTCGGAAAGGGTTGAAAATTGATGATGTGCCTTTGAATGGTGCATATTGAACACGCAAAAAGTATGTAGTTAAAATAAGTTATTAAAAATGAAATCCGTTTGTAATAGATGAGTTTTCGTCCGAAACCCTCATACTTCTTATGAGATTGTCCAATTTGTACACGAAGTGCATCCAGTTTTTGCCATAACCCACTCAACTCTTTAGAAGTTGCTATGTGGGTGAAATTATGATGTCGTGCGAAGTTACAACCTTTTCAGAGTTCATTTGTACTGCTTTTCAATATCAGGGTCATTTAGCTCAAAATAAATCATTAAATGCCTGGAAAATATCAAATGAAGTCAGAAAGGGTTGAAAATTGATGATGTGCCTTTGAATGGTGCATATTGAACACGCAAAAAGTATGGAGTTAAAATAAGTTATTAAAAATGAAATCCCTTTGTAACAGATGAGTTTTCATCCGAAACCCTCATACTTCTTACGAGATTGTCCAATTTGTACACGAAGTGCATCCAGTTTTTGCCGTAACCCTCTCAACTCTCTAGAAGTTGCTATGTGGGTGAAATTAGGATGTCATGCCAAGGTACAACCTTTTCAGAGTTCATTTGTACTGCTTTTCAAATTCAGGGTCATTTAGCTCAAAATAAATCATTAAATGCCTGAAAAATATCAAATGAAGTCAGAAAGGGTTGAAAATTGACGATGTGCCTTTGAATGGTGCATATTGAACACGCAAAAAGTATGTAGTTAAAATAAGTTATTAAAAATGAAATCCGTTTGTAATAGATGAGTTTTCGTGCGAAACCCTCATACTTCTTATGAGATTGTCCAATTTGTACACGAAGTGCATCCAGTTTTTGCCATAACCCACTCAACTCTTTAGAAGTTGCTATGTGGGTGAAATTATGATGTCGTGCGAAGTTACAACCTTTTCAGAGTTCATTTGTACTCCTTTTCAATATCAGGGTCATTTAGCTCAAAATAAATCATTAAATGAATGAAAAATATCAAATGAAGTCAGAAAGGGTTGAAAATTGATGAAGTGCCTTCGAATGGTGCATATTGAACACGCAAAAAGTATGGAGTTAAAATAAGTTATTAAAAATGAAATCCCTTTGTAACAGATGAGTTTTCATCCGAAACCCTCATACTTCTTACGAGATTGTCCAATTTGTACACGAAGTGCATCCAGTTTTTGCCGTAACCCTCTCAACTCTCTAGAAGTTGCTATGTGGGTGAAATTAGGATGTCATGCCAAGGTACAACCTTTTCAGAGTTCATTTGTACTGCTTTTCAAATTCAGGGTCATTTAGCTCAAAATAAATCATTAAATGCCTGAAAAATATCAAATGAAGTCAGAAAGGGTTGAAAATTGACGATGTGCCTTTGAATGGTGCATATTGAACACGCAAAAATTATGGAGTTAAAATAAGTTATTAAAAATGAAATCCCTTTGTAATAGATGAGTTTTCGTTCGAAACCCTCATACTTCTTATGAGATTGTCCAATTTGTACACGAAGTGCATCCAGTTTTTGCCGTAACCCTCTCAACTCTCTAGAAATTTCTATGTGGGTGAAATTATGATGTCATGCCAAGTTACAACCTTTTCAGAGTTCATTTGTACTGCTTTTCAAATTCAGGGTCATTTAGCTAAAAATAAATCATTAAATGCATGAAAAATATCAAATGAAGTCGGAAAGGGTTGAAAATTGATTATGTGCCTTTGAATGGTGCATATTGAACACGCAAAAAGTATGTAGTTAAAATAAGTTATTAAAAATGAAATCCGTTTGTAATAGATGAGTTTTCGTCCGAAACCCTCATACTTCTTATGAGATTGTCCAATTTGTACACGAAGTGCATCCAGTTTTTGCCATAACCCACTCAACTCTTTAGAAGTTGCTATGTGGGTGAAATTATGATGTCGTGCGAAGTTACAACCTTTCCAGAGTTCATTTGTACTGCTTTTCAATATCAGGGTCATTTAGCTCAAAATAAATCATTAAATGCCTGGAAAATATCAAATGAAGTCAGAAAGGGTTGAAAATTGATGATGTGCCTTTGAATGGTGCATATTGAACACGCAAAAAGTATGGAGTTAAAATAAGTTATTAAAAATGAAATCCCTTTGTAACAGATGAGTTTTCATCCGAAACCCTCATACTTCTTACGAGATTGTCCAATTTGTACACGAAGTGCATCCAGTTTTTGCCGTAACCCTCTCAACTCTCTAGAAGTTGCTATGTGGGTGAAATTAGGATGTCATGCCAAGGTACAACCTTTTCAGAGTTCATTTGTACTGCTTTTCAAATTCAGGGTCATTTAGCTCAAAATAAATCATTAAATGCCTGAAAAATATCAAATGAAGTCAGAAAGGGTTGAAAATTGACGATGTGCCTTTGAATGGTGCATATTGAACACGCAAAAAGTATGTAGTTAAAATAAGTTATTAAAAATGAAATCCGTCTGTAATAGATGAGTTTTCGTCCGAAACCCTCATACTTCTTATGAGATTGTCCAATTTGTACACGAAGTGCATCCAGTTTTTGCCATAACCCACTCAACTCTTTAGAAGTTGCTATGTGGGTGAAATTATGATGTCGTGCGAAGTTACAACCTTTTCAGAGTTCATTTGTACTGCTTTTCAATATCAGGGTCATTTAGCTCAAAATAAATCATTAAATGCATGAAAAATATCAAATGAAGTCAGAAAGGGTTGAAAATTGATGATGTGCCTTCGAATGGTGCATAGTGAACACGCAAAAAGTATGGAGTTAAAATAAGTTATTAAAAATGAAATCCCTTTGTAACAGATGAGTTTTCATCCGAAACCCTCATACTTCTTACGAGATTGTCCAATTTGTACACGAAGTGCATCCAGTTTTTGCCGTAACCCTCTCAACTCTCTAGAAGTTGCTATGTGGGTGAAATTAGGATGTCATGCCAAGGTACAACCTTTTCAGAGTTCATTTGTACTGCTTTTCAAATTCAGGGTCATTTAGCTCAAAATAAATCATTAAATGCCTGAAAAATATCAAATGAAGTCAGAAAGGGTTGAAAATTGACGATGTGCCTTTGAATGGTGCATATTGAACACGCAAAAAGCATGCAGTTAAAATAAGTTATTAAAAATGAAATCCGTTTGTAATAGATGAGTTTTCGTCCGAAACCCTCATACTTCTTATGAGATTGTCCAATTTGTACACGAAGTGCATCCAGTTTTTGCCATAACCCACTCAACTCTTTAGAAGTTGCTATGTGGGTGAAATTATGATGTCGTGCGAAGTTACAACCTTTTCAGAGTTCATTTGTACTGCTTTTCAATATCAGGGTCATTTAGCTCAAAATAAATCATTAAATGCCTGGAAAATATCAAATGAAGTCAGAAAGGGTTGAAAATTGATGATGTGCCTTTGAATGGTGCATATTGAACATGCAAAAAGTATGCAGTAAAAATAAGTTATTAAAAATGAAATCCCTTTGTAATAGATGAGTTTTCGTCCGAAACCCTCATACTTCTTATGAGATTGTCCAATTTGTACACAAAGTGTATCCAGTTTTTGCCATAACCCACTCAACTATTTAGAAGTTTCTATGTGGGTGAAATTATGATGTCGTGCCAAGTTACAACCTTTTCAGAGTTCATTTGTACTGCTTTTCAATATCAGGGTCATTTAGCTCAAAATAAATCATTAAATGCCTGAAAAATATCAAATGAAGTCAGAAAGGGTTGAAAATTGATGATGTGCCTTTGAATGGTGCATATTGACCACGCAAAAATTATGGAGTTAAAATAAGTTATTAAAAATGAAATCCCTTTGTAATAGATGAGTTTTCGTCCGAAACCCTCATACTTCTTATGAGATTGTCCAATTTGTACACGAAGTGCATCCAGTTTTTGCCGTAACCCTCACAACTCTCTAGAAATTTCTATGTGTGTGAAATTATGATGTCATGCCAAGTTACAACCTTTTCAGAGTTCATTTGTAGTGCTTTTCAAATTCAGGGTCATTTAGCTCAAAATAAATCATTAAATGCATGAAAAATATCAAATGAAGTCAGAAAGGGTTGAAAATTGATGATGTCCCTTTGAATGGTGCATATTGAACACGCAAAAAGTATGTAGTTAAAATAAGTTATTAAAAATGAAATCCGTTTGTAATAGATGAGTTTTCGTCCGAAACCCTCATACTTCTTATGAGATTGTCCAATTTGTACACGAAGTGCATCCAGTTTTTGCCATAACCCAGTCAACTCTTTAGAAGTTGCTATGTGGGTGAAATTATGATGTCGTGCGAAGTTACAACCTTTTCAGAGTTCATTTGTACTGCTTTTCAATATCAGGGTCATTTAGCTCAAAATAAATCATTCAATGCCTGGAAAATATCAAATGAAGTCAGAAAGGGTTGAAAATTGATGATGTGCCTTTGAATGGTGCATATTGAACATGCAAAAAGTATGCAGTAAAAAAAGTTATTAAAAATGAAATCCCTTTGTAATAGATGAGTTTTCGTCCGAAACCCTCATACTTCTTATGAGATTGTCCAATTTGTAGACAAAGTGTATCCAGTTTTTGCCATAACCCACTCAACTCTTTAGAAGATGCTATGTGGGTGAAATTATGATGTCGTGCCAAGTTACAACCTTTTCAGAGTTCATTTGTACTGCTTTTCAATATTAGGGTCATTTAGCTCAAAATAAATCATTAAATGCCTGAAAAATATCAAATGAAGTCAAAAAGGGTTGAAAATTGATGATGTGCCTTTGAATGGTGCATATTGAACACACAAAAAGTATGTAGTTAAAATAAGTTATTAAAAATGAAATCCCTTTGTAACAGATGAGTTTTCATCCGAAACCCTCATACTTCTTACGAGATTGTTCAATTTGTACACGAAGTGCATCCAGTTTTTGCCGTAACCCTCTCAACTCTCTAGAAATTTCTATGTGGGCAAAATTATGATGTCATGCCAAGTTACAACCTTTTCAGAGTTCATTTGTACTGCTTTTCAAATTCAGGGTCATTTAGCTAAAAATAAATCATTAAATGCATGAAAAATATCAAATGAAGTCAGAAAGGGTTGAAAATTGATGATGTGCCTTTGAATGGTGTAAATTGAACACGCAAAAAGTATGCAGTTAAAATAAGTTATTAGAAATGAAATCCCTTTGTAATAGATGAGTTTTCGTCCGAAACCCTCATACTTATGAGATTGTGCAATTTGTACACGAAGTGCATCCAGTTTTTTCCGTAACCCTCTCAACTCTCTACAAGTTCCTATGAAGGTGAAATTATGATGTCATGCCAAGTTACCACCTTTTCAGAGTTCATTTGTACTGCTTTTCAATATCAGGGTCATTTAGCTCAAAATAAATCATTAAATGCCTGAAAAATATCAAATGAAGTCAGAAAGGGTTGAAAATTGATGATGTGCCTTTGAATGGTGCAAATTGAATACGCAAAAAGTATGCAGTTAAAATAAGTTATTAAAAATGAAATCGCTTTGTAACAGATGAGTTTCGTCCGAAACCTCATACTTCTTATTAGATTGTCCAATTTGTACACGAAGTGCATCCAGTTTTTGCCGTAACCCTCTCAACTCTCTAGAAATTTCTATGTGGGTGAAATTATGATTTCATGCCAAGTTACAACCTTTTCAGAGTTCATTTGTACTGCTTTTCAAATTCAGGGTCATTTAGCTCAAAATAAATCATTAGATGCATGAAAAATATCAAATGAAGTCAGAAAGGGTTGAAAATTGATGATGTGCCTTTGAACGGTGCATATTGAACACGCAAAAAGTATGTAGTTAAAATAAGTTATTAAAAATGAAATCCGTTTGTAATAGATGAGTTTTCGTCCGAAACCCTCATACTTCTTATGAGATTGTGCAATTTGTACACGAAGTGTATCCAGTTTTTGCCATAACCCAGTCAACTCTTTAGAAGTTGCTATGTGGGTGAAATTATGATGTCGTGCGAAGTTACAACCTTTTCAGAGTTCATTTGTACTGCTTTTCAATATCAGGGTCATTTAGCTCAAAATAAATCATTAAATGCCTGGAAAATATCAAATGAAGTCAGAAAGGGTTGAAAATTGATGATGTGCCTTTGAATGGTGCATAGAGAACATGCAAAAAGTATGCAGTAAAAATAAGTTATTAAAAATGAAATCCCTTTGTAATAGATGAGTTTTCATCCGAAACCCTCATACTTCTTATGAGATTGTCCAATTTGTACACGAAGTGTATCCAGTTTTTGCCATAACCCAGTCAACTCTTTAGAAGTTGCTATGTGGGTGAAATTATAATGTCATGCCAAGTTACAACCTTTTCAGAGTTCATTTGTACTGCTTTTCAATATCAGGGTCATTTAGCTCAAAATAAATCATTAAATGCATGAAAAATATCAAATGAAGTCAGAAAGGGTTGAAAATTGATGATGTCCCTTTGAATGGTGCATATTGAACACGCAAAAAGTATGTAGTTAAAATAAGTTATTAAAAATGAAATCCGTTTGTAATAGATGAGTTTTCGTCCGAAACCCTCATACTTCTTATGAGATTGTCCAATTTGTACACGAAGTGCATCCAGTTTTTGCCATAACCCAGTCAACTCTTTAGAAGTTGCTATGTGGGTGAAATTATGATGTCGTGCGAAGTTACAACCTTTTCAGAGTTCATTTGTACTGCTTTTCAATATCTGGGTCATTTAGCTCAAAATAAATCATTAAATGCCTGGAAAATATCAAATGAAGTCAGAAAGGGTTGAAAATTGATGATGTGCCTTTGAATGGTGCATATTGAACACAAAAAAAGTATGGAGTTAAAATAAGTTATTAAAAATGAAATCCCTTTGTAACAGATGAGTTTTCATCCGAAACCCTCATACTTCTTACGAGATTGTCCAATTTGTACACGAAGTGCATCCAGTTTTTGCCGTAACCCTCTCAACTCTCTAGAAATTTCTATGTGGGCGAAATTATGATGTCATGCCAAGTTACAACCTTTTCAGAGTTCATTTGTACTGCTTTTCAAATTCAGGGTCATTTAGCTAAAAATAAATCATTAAATGCATGAAAAATATCAAATGAAGTCAGAAAGGGTTGAAAATTGATGATGTGCCTTTGAATGGTGTAAATTGAACACGCAAAAAGTATGCAGTTAAAATAAGTTATTAGAAATGAAATCCCTTTGTAATAGATGAGTTTTCGTCCGAAACCCTCATACTTATGAGATTGTGCAATTTGTACACGAAGTGCATCCTGTTTTTTCCGTAACCCTCTCAACTCTCTAGAAGTTCCTATGAAGGTGAAATTATGATGTCATGCCAAGTTACCACCTTTTCAGAGTTCATTTGTACTGATTTTCAATATCAGGGTCATTTAGCTCAAAATAAATCATTAAATGCCTGAAAAATATCAAATGAAGTCAGAAAGGGTTGAAAATTGATGATGTGCCTTTGAATGGTGCAAATTGAATACGCAAAAAGTATGCAGTTAAAATAAGTTATTAAAAATGAAATCGCTTTGTAACAGATGAGTTTTCGTCCGAAACCTCATACTTCTTATTAGATTGTCCAATGTGTACACGAAGTGCATCCAGTTTTTGCCGTAACCCTCTCAACTCTCTAGAAATTTCTATGTGGGTGAAATTATGATTTCATGCCAAGTTACAACCTTTTCAGAGTTCATTTGTACTGCTTTTCAAATTCAGGGTCATTTAGCTCAAAATAAATCATTAAATGCATGAAAAATATCAAATGAAGTCAGAAAGGGTTGAAAATTGATGATGTGCCTTTGAATGGTGCATATTGAACACGCAAAAAGTATGTAGTTAAAATAAGTTATTAAAAATGAAATCCGTTTGTAATAGATGAGTTTTCGTCCGAAACCCTCATACTTCTTATGAGATTGTCCAATTTGTACACGAAGTGTATCCAGTTTTTGCCATAACCCTGTCAACTCTTTAGAAGTTGCTATGTGGGTGAAATTATGATGTCGTGCGAAGTTACAACCTTTTCAGAGTTCATTTGTACTGCTTTTCAATATCAGGGTCATTTAGCTCAAAATAAATCATTAAATGCCTGGAAAATATCAAATGAAGTCAGAAAGGGTTGAAAATTGATGATGTGCCTTTGAATGGTGCATAGAGAACATGCAAAAAGTATGCAGTAAAAATAAGTTATTAAAAATGAAATCCGTTTGTAATAGATGAGTTTTCGTCCGAAACCCTCATACTTCTTATGAGATTGTCCAATTTGTACACGAAGTGTATCCAGTTTTTGCCATAACCCAGTCAACTCTTTAGAAGTTGCTATGTGGGTGAAATTATGATGTCGTGCGAAGTTACAACCTTTTCAGAGTTCATTTGTACTGCTTTTCAATATCAGGGTCATTTAGCTCAAAATAAATCATTAAATGCCTGGAAAATATCAAATGAAGTCAGAAAGGGTTGAAAATTGATGATGTGCCTTTGAATGGTGCAGATTGAACATGCAAAAAGTATGCAGTAAAAAAAGTTATTAAAAATGAAATCCCTTTGTAATAGATGAGTTTTCGTCCGAAACCCTCATACTTCTTATGAGATTGTCCAATTTGTAGACAAAGTGTATCCAGTTTTTGCCATAACCCACTCAACTCTTTAGAAGTTGCTATGTGGGTGAAATTATGATGTCGTGCCAAGTTACAACCTTTTCAGAGTTCATTTGTACTGCTTTTCAATATTAGGGTCATTTAGCTCAAAATAAATCATTAAATGCCTGAAAAATATCAAATGAAGTCAAAAAGGGTTGAAATTTGATGATGTGCCTTTGAATGGTGCATATTGAACACACAAAAAGTATGGAGTTAAAATAAGTTATTAAAAATGAAATCCCTTTGTAACAGATGAGTTTTCATCCGAAACCATCATACTTCTTACGAGATTGTCCAATTTGTACACGAAGTGCATCCAGTTTTTGCCGTAACCCTCTCAACTCTCTAGAAATTTCTATGTGGGCGAAATTATGATGTCATGCCAAGTTACAACCTTTTCAGAGTTCATTTGTACTGCTTTTCAAATTCAGGGTCATTTAGCTAAAAATAAATCATTAAATGCATGAAAAATATCAAATGAAGTCAGAAAGGGTTGAAAATTGATGATGTGCCTTTGAATGGTGTAAATTGAACACGCAAAAAGTATGCAGTTAAAATAAGTTATTAGAAATGAAATCCCTTTGTAATAGATGAGTTTTCGTCCGAAACCCTCATACTTATGAGATTGTGCAATTTGTACACGAAGTGCATCCAGTTTTTTCCGTAACCCTCTCAACTCTCTAGAAGTTCCTATGAAGGTGAAATTATGATGTCATGCCAAGTTACCACCTTTTCAGAGTTCATTTGTACTGCTTTTCAATATCAGGGTCATTTAGCTCAAAATAAATCATTAAATGCCTGAAAAATATCAAATGAAGTCAGAAAGGGTTGAAAATTGATGATGTGCCTTTGAATGGTGCAAATTGAATACGCAAAAAGTATGCAGTTAAAATAAGTTATTAAAAATGAAATCGCTTTGTAACAGATGAGTTTTCGTCTGAAACCTCATACTTCTTATTAGATTGTCCAATTTGTACACGAAGTGCATCCAGTTTTTGCCGTAACCCTCTCAACTCTCTAGAAATTTCTATGTGGGTGAAATTATGATTTCATGCCAAGTTACAACCTTTTCAGAGTTCATTTGTACTGCTTTTCAAATTCAGGGTCATTTAGCTCAAAATAAATCATTAAATGCATGAAAAATATCAAATGAAGTCAGAAAGGGTTGAAAATTGATGATGTGCCTTTGAATGGTGCATATTGAACACGCAAAAAGTATGTAGTTAAAATAAGTTATTAAAAATGAAATCCGTTTGTAATAGATGAGTTTTCGTCCGAAACCCTCATACTTCTTATGAGATTGTCCAATTTGTACACGAAGTGTATCCAGTTTTTGCCATAACCCAGTCAACTCTTTAGAAGTTGCTATGTGGGTGAAATTATGATGTCGTGCGAAGTTACAACCTTTTCAGAGTTCATTTGTACTGCTTTTCAATATCAGGGTCATTTAGCTCAAAATAAATCATTAAATGCCTGGAAAATATCAAATGAAGTCAGAAAGGGTTGAAAATTGATGATGTGCCTTTGAATGGTGCATATAGAACATGCAAAAAGTATGCAGTAAAAATAAGTTATTAAAAATGAAATCCCTTTGTAATAGATGAGTTTTCGTCCGGAACCCTCATACTTCTTATGAGATTGTCCAATTTGTACACAAAGTGTATCTAGTTTTTGCCATAACCCACTCAACTCTTTAGAAGTTGCTATGTGGGTGAAATTATGATGTCGTGCCAAGTTACAACCTTTTCAGAGTTCATTTGTACTGCTTTTCAATATCAGGGTCATTTAGCTCAAAATAAATCATTAAATGCCTAAAAATTTCAAATGAAGTCAGAAAGGGTTGAAAATTGATGATGTGCCTTTGAATGGTGCATATTGAACACGCAAAAAGTATGGAGTTAAAATAAGTTATTAAAAATGAAATCCCTTTGTAACAGATGAGTTTTCATCCGAAACCCTCATACTTCTTACGAGATTGTCCAATTTGTACACGAAGTGCATCCAGTTTTTGCCGTAACCCTCTCAACTCTCTAGAAATTTCTATGTGGGCGAAATAATGATGTTATGCCAAGTTACAACCTTTTCAGAGTTCATTTGTACTGCTTTTCAAATTCAGGGTCATTTAGCTAAAAATAAATCATTAAATGCATGAAAAATATCAAATGAAGTCAGAATGGGTTGAAAATTGATGATGTGCCTTTGAATGGTGTAAATTGAACACGCAGAAAGTATGCAGTTAATATAAGTTATTAGAAATGAAATCCCTTTGTAATAGATGAGTTTTCGTCCGAAACCCTCATACTTATGAGATTGTCCAATTTGTACACGAAGTGCATCCAGTTTTTTCCGTAACCCTCTCAACTCTCTAGAAGTTCCTATGAAGGTGAAATTATGATGTCATGCCAAGTTACAACCTTTTCAGAGTTCATTTGTACTGCTTTTCAATATCAGGGTCATTTAGCTCAAAATAAATCATTAAATGCCTGAAAAATATCAAATGAAGTCAGAAAGGGTTGAAAATTGATGACGTGCCTTTGAATGGTGCAAATTGAACACGCAAAAAGTATGCAGTTAAAATAAGTTATTAAAAATGAAATCGCTTTGTAACAGATGAGTTTTCGTCCGAAACCCTCATACTTCTTATGAGATTGTCCAATTTGTACACGAAGTGCATCCAGTTTTTGTCGTAACCCTCTCAACTCTCTAGAAGTTTCTATGTGGGTGAAATTATGATGTCATGCCAAGTTACAACCTTTTCAGAGTTCATTTGTACTGCTTTTCAAATTCAGGGTCATTTAGCTCAAAATAAATCATTAAATGCCTGAAAAATATCAAATGAAGTCAGAAAGGGTTGAAAATTGATGATGTGCCTTGGAATGGTGCAAATTGAATACGCAAAAAGTATGCAGTTAAAATAAGTTATTAAAAATGAAATCCCTTTGTTATAGATGAGTTTTCGTCTCAAACCCTCATACTTCTTATGAGATTGTCCAATTTGTACACGAAGTGCATCCAGTTTTTGCCATAACCCTCTCAACTCTCTAGAAATTGTTATGTGGGTGAAAATATGATGTCATGCCAAGCTACAACCTTTTCAGAGTTCATTTGTACTGCTTTTCAGTATCAGGGTCATTTAGCTCAAAATAAATCATTAAATGTGTGAAAAATATCAAATGAAGTCAGAAAGGGTTGAAAATTGATGATGTCCCTTTGAATGGTGCATATTGAACACGCAAAAAGTATGTAGTTAAAATAAGTTATTAAAAATGAAATCCGTTTGTAATAGATGAGTTTTCGTCCGAAACCCTCATACTTCTTATGAGATTGTCCAATTTGTACACGAAGTGCATCCAGTTTTTGCCATAACCCAGTCAACTCTTTAGAAGTTGCTATGTGGGTGAAATTATCATGTCGTGCGAAGTTACAACCTTTTCAGAGTTCATTTGTACTGCTTTTCAATATCAGGGTCATTTAGCTCAAAATAAATCATTAAATGCCTGGAAAATATCAAATGAAGTCAGAAAGGGTTGAAAATTGATGATGTGCCTTTGAATGGTGCATATTGAACATGCAAAAAGTATGCAGTAAAAAAAGTTATTAAAAATGAAATCCCTTTGTAATAGATGAGTTTTCGTCCGAAACCCTCATACTTCTTATGAGATTGTCCAATTGTAGACAAAGTGTATCCAGTTTTTGCCATAACCCACTCAACTCTTTAGAAGTTGCTATGTGGGTGAAATTATGATGTCGTGCCAAGTTACAACCTTTTCAGAGTTCATTTGTACTGCTTTTCAATATCAGGGTCATTTAGCTCAAAATAAATCATTAAATGCCTGAAAAATATCAAATGAAGTCAAAAAGGGTTGAAAATTGATGATGTGCCTTTGAATGGTGCATATTGAACACACAAAAAGTATGGAGTTAAAATAAGTTATTAAAAATGAAATCCCTTTGTAACAGATGAGTTTTCAGTCCGAAACCCTCATACTTCTTACGAGATTGTCCAATTTGTACACGAAGTGCATCCAGTTTTTGCCGTAACCCTCTCAACTCTCTAGAAATTTCTATGTGGGCGAAATTATGATGTCATGCCAAGTTACAACCTTTTCAGAGTTCATTTGTACTGCTTTTCAAATTCAGGGTCATTTAGCTAAAAATAAATCATTAAATGCATGAAAAATATCAAATGAAGTCAGAATGGGTTGAAAATTGAATGATGTGCCTTTGAATGGTGTAATATTGAACACGCAGAAAGTATGCAGTTAATATAAGTTATTAGAAATGAAATCCCTTTGTAATAGATGAGTTTTCGTCCGAAACCCTCATACTTATGAGATTGTCCAATTTGTACACGAAGTGCATCCAGTTTTTTCCGTAACCCTCTCAACTCTCTAGAAGTTTCCTATGAAGGTGAAATTATGATGTCATGCCAAGTTACAACCTTTTCAGAGTTCATTTGTACTGCTTTTCAATATCAGGGTCATTTAGCTCAAAATAAATCATTAAATGCGTGAAAATATCAAATGAAGTCAGAAAGGGTTGAAAATTGATGACGTGCCTTTGAATGGTGCAAATTGAACACGCAAAAAGTATGCAGTTAAAATAAGTTATTAAAAATGAAATCGCTTTGTAACAGATGAGTTTTCGTCCGAAACCCTCATACTTCTTATGAGATTGTCCAATTTGTACACGAAGTGCATCCAGTTTTTGTCGTAACCCTCTCAACTCTCTAGAAGTTTCTATGTGGGTGAAATTATGATGTCATGCCAAGTTACAACCTTTTCAGAGTTCATTTGTACTGCTTTTCAAATTCAGGGTCATTTAGCTCAAAATAAATCATTAAATGCCTGAAAAATATCAAATGAAGTCAGAAAGGGTTGAAAATTGATGATGTGCCTTGGAATGGTGCAAATTGAATACGCAAAAAGTATGCAGTTAAAATAAGTTATTAAAAATGAAATCCCTTTGTATAGATGAGTTTTCGTCTCAAACCCTCATACTTCTTATGAGATTGTCCAATTTGTACACGAAGTGCATCCAGTTTTTGCCATAACCCTCTCAACTCTCTAGAAATTGCTATGTGGGTGAAAATATGATGTCATGCCAAGCTACAACCTTTTCAGAGTTCATTTGTACTGCTTTTCAGTATCAGGGTCATTTAGCTCAAAATAAATCATTAAATGCCTGAAAAATATCAAATGAAGTCAAAAAGGGTTGAAAATTGATGATGTGACTTTGAATGGTGCATATTGAACACACAAAAAGTATGGAGTTAAAATAAGTTATTAAAAATGAAATCCCTTTGTAACAGATGAGTTTTCATCCGAAACCCTCATACTTCTTACGAGATTGTCCAATTTGTACACGAAGTGCATCCAGTTTTTGCCGTAACCCTCTCAACTCTCTAGAATTTCTATGTGGGCGAAATTATGATGTCATGCCAAGTTACAACCTTTTCAGAGTTCATTTGTACTGCTTTTCAAATTCAGGGTCATTTAGCTAAAATAAATCATTAAATGCATGAAAAATATCAAATGAAGTCAGAAAGGGTTGAAAATTGATGATGTGCCTTTGAATGGTGCTAAATTGAACACGCAAAAAGTATGCAGTTAAAATAAGTTATTAGAAATGAAATCCCTTTGTAATAGATGAGTTTTCGTCCGAAACCCTCATACTTATGAGATTGTGCAATTTGTACACGAAGTGCATCCAGTTTTTTCCGTAACCCTCTCAACTCTCTAGAAGTTCCTATGAAGGGTGAAATTATGATGTCATGCCAAGTTACAACCTTTTCAGAGTTCATTTGTACTGCTTTTCAATATCAGGGTCATTTAGCTCAAAATAAATCATTAAATGCCTGAAAAATATCAAATGAAGTCAGAAAGGGTTGAAAATTGATGATGTGCCTTTGAATGGTGCAAATTGAATACGCAAAAAGTATGCAGTTAAAATAAGTTATTAAAAATGAAATCCGCTTTGTAATAGATGAGTTTTCGTCCGAAACCCTCATACTTCTTATGAGATTGTCCAATTTGTACACGAAGTGCATCCAGTTTTTGCCGTAACCCTCTCAACTCTCTAGAAATTTCTATGTGGGTGAAATTATGATGTCATGCCAAGTTACAACCTTTTCAGAGTTCATTTGTACTGCTTTTCAATATCAGGGTCATTTAGCTCAAAATAAATCATTAAATGCATGAAAAATATCAAATGAAGTCAGAAAGGGTTGAAAATTGATGATGTGCCTTTGAATGGTGCATATTGAACACGCAAAAAGTATGTAGTTAAAATAAGTTATTAAAAATGAAATCCGTTTGTAATAGATGAGTTTTCGTCCGAAACCCTCATACTTCTTATGAGATTGTCCAATTTGTACACGAAGTGTATCCAGTTTTTGCCATAACCCAGTCAACTCTTTAGAAGTTGCTATGTGGGTGAAATTATGATGTCGTGCGACGTTACAACCTTTTCAGAGTTCATTTGTACTGCTTTTCAATATCAGGGTCATTTAGCTCAAAATAAATCATTAAATGCCTGGAAAATATCAAATGAAGTCAGAAAGGGTTGAAAATTGATGATGTGCCTTTGAATGGTGCATATAGAACATGCAAAAAGTATGCAGTAAAAATAAGTTATTAAAAATGAAATCCCTTTGTAATAGATGAGTTTTCGTCCGGAACCCTCATACTTCTTATGAGATTGTACAATTTGTACACAAAGTGTATCTAGTTTTTGCCATAACCCACTCAACTCTTTAGAAGTTGCTATGTGGGTGAAATTATGATGTCATGCCAAGTTACAACCTTTTCAGAGTTCATTTGTACTGCTTTTCAATATCAGGGTCATTTAGCTCAAAATAAATCATTAAATGCCTGAAAAATATCAAATGAAGTCAGAAAGGGTTGAAAATTGATGATGTGCCTTTGAATGGTGCATATTGAACACGCAAAAAGTATGGAGTTAAAATAAGTTATTAAAAATGAAATCCCTTTGTAACAGATGAGTTTTCATCCGAAACCCTCATACTTCTTACGAGATTGTCCAATTTGTACACGAAGTGCATCCAGTTTTTGCCGTAACCCTCTCAACTCTCTAGAAATTTCTATGTGGGCAAAATTATGATGTTATGCCAAGTTACAACCTTTTCAGAGTTCATTTGTACTGCTTTTCAAATTCAGGGTCATTTAGCTAAAAATAAATCATTAAATGCATGAAAAATATCAAATGAAGTCAGAATGGGTTGAAAATTAATGATGTGCCTTTGAATGGTGTAAATTGAACACGCAGAAAGTATGCAGTTAATATAAGTTATTAGAAATGAAATCCCTTTGTAATAGATGAGTTTTCGTCCGAAACCCTCATACTTATGAGATTGTCCAATTTGTACACGAAGTGCATCCAGTTTTTTCCGTAACCCTCTCAACTCTCTAGAAGTTCCTATGAAGGTGAAATTATGATGTCATGCCAAGTTACAACCTTTTCAGAGTTCATTTGTACTGCTTTTCAATATCAGGGTCATTTAGCTCAAAATAAATCATTAAATGCCTGAAAAATATCAAATGAAGTCAGAAAGGGTTGAAAATTGATGACGTGCCTTTGAATGGTGCAAATTGAACACGCAAAAAGTATGCAGTTAAAATAAGTTATTAAAAATGAAATCGCTTTGTAACAGATGAGTTTTCGTCCGAAACCCTCATACTTCTTATGAGATTGTCCAATTTGTACACGAAGTGCATCCAGTTTTTGTCGTAACCCTCTCAACTCTCTAGAAGTTTCTATGTGGGTGAAATTATGATGTCATGCCAAGTTACAACCTTTTCAGAGTTCATTTGTACTGCTTTTCAAATTCAGGGTCATTTAGCTCAAAATAAATCATTTAATGCCTGAAAAATATCAAATGAAGTCAGAAAGGGTTGAAAATTGATGATGTGCCTTGGAATGGTGCAAATTGAATACGCAAAAAGTATGCAGTTAAAATAAGTTATTAAAAATGAAATCCCTTTGTTATAGATGAGTTTTCGTCTCAAACCCACATACTTCTTATGAGATTGTCCAATTTGTACACGAAGTGCATCCAGTTTTTGCCATAACCCTCTCAACTCTCTAGAAATTGCTATGTGGGTGAAAATATGATGTCATGCCAAGCTACAACCTTTTCAGAGTTCATTTGTACTGCTTTTCAGTATCAGGGTCATTTAGCTCAAAATAAATCATTAAATGCCTGAAAAATATCAAATGAAGTCAAAAAGGGTTGAAAATTGATGTTGTGCCTTTGAATGGTGCATATTGAACACACAAAAAGTATGGAGTTAAAATAAGTTATTAAAAATGAAATCCCTTTGTAACAGATGAGTTTTCATCCGAAACCCTCATACTTCTTACGAGATTGTCCAATTTGTACACGAAGTGCATCCAGTTTTTGCCGTAACCCTCTCAACTCTCTAGAAATTTCTATGTGGGCGAAATTATGATGTCATGCCAAGTTACAACCTTTTCAGAGTTCATTTGTACTGCTTTTCAAATTCAGGGTCATTTAGCTAAAAATAAATCATTAAATGCATGAAAAATATCAAATGAAGTCAGAAAGGGTTGAAAATTGATGATGTGCCTTTGAATGGTGTAAATTGAACACGCAAAAAGTATGCAGTTAAAATAAGTTATTAGAAATGAAATCCCTTTGTAATAGATGAGTTTTCGTCCGAAACCCTCATACTTATGAGATTGTGCAATTTGTACACGAAGTGCATCCAGTTTTTTCCGTAACCCTCTCAACTCTCTAGAAGTTCCTATGAAGGTGAAATTATGATGTCATGCCAAGTTACCACCTTTTCAGAGTTCATTTGTACTGCTTTTCAATATCAGGGTCATTTAGCTCAAAATAAATCATTAAATGCCTGAAAAATATCAAATGAAGTCAGAAAGGGTTGAAAATTGATGATGTGCCTTTGAATGGTGCAAATTGAATACGCAAAAAGAATGCAGTTAAAATAAGTTATTAAAAATGAAATCGCTTTGTAACAGATGAGTTTTCGTCCGAAACCTCATACTTCTTATGAGATTGTCCAATTTGTACACGAAGTGCATCCAGTTTTTGCCGTAACCCTCTCAACTCTCTAGAAATTTCTATGTGGGTGAAATTATGATTTCATGCCAAGTTACAACCTTTTCAGAGTTCATTTGTACTGCTTTTCAAATTCAGGGTCATTTAGCTCAAAATAAATCATTAAATGCATGAAAAATATCAAATGAAGTCAGAAAGGGTTGAAAATTGATGATGTGCCTTTGAATGGTGCATATTGAACACGCAAAAAGTATGTAGTTAAAATAAGTTATTAAAAATGAAATCCGTTTGTAATAGATGAGTTTTCGTCCGAAACCCTCATACTTCTTATGAGATTGTCCAATTTGTACACGAAGTGTATCCAGTTTTTGCCATAACCCAGTCAACTCTTTAGAAGTTGCTATGTGGGTGAAATTATGATGTCGTGCGAAGTTACAACCTTTTCAGAGTTCATTTGTACTGCTTTTCAATATCAGGGTCATTTAGCTCAAAATAAATCATTAAATGCCTGGAAAATATCAAATGAAGTCAGAAAGGGTTGAAAATTGATGATGTGCCTTTGAATGGTGCATATAGAACATGCAAAAAGTATGCAGTAAAAATAAGTTATTAAAAATGAAATCCCTTTGTAATAGATGAGTTTTCGTCCGGAACCCTCATACTTCTTATGAGATTGTCCAATTTGTACACAAAGTGTATCTAGTTTTTGCCATAACCCACTCAACTCTTTAGAAGTTGCTATGTGGGTGAAATTATGATGTCGTGCCAAGTTACAACCTTTTCAGAGTTCATTTGTACTGCTTTTCAATATCAGGGTCATTTAGCTCAAAATAAATCATTAAATGCCTGAAAAATATCAAATGAAGTCAGAAAGGGTTGAAAATTGATGATGTGCCTTTGAATGGTGCATATTGAACACGCAAAAAGTATGGAGTTAAAATAAGTTATTAAAAATGAAATCCCTTTGTAACAGATGAGTTTTCATCCGAAACCCTCATACTTCTTACGAGATTGTCCAATTTGTACACGAAGTGCATCCAGTTTTTGCCGTAACCCTCTCAACTCTCTAGAAATTTCTATGTGGGCGAAATTATGATGTTATGCCAAGTTACAACCTTTTCAGAGTTCATTTGTACTGCTTTTCAAATTCAGGGTCATTTAGCTAAAAATAAATCATTAAATGCATGAAAAATATCAAATGAAGTCAGAATGGGTTGAAAATTAATGATGTGCCTTTGAATGGTGTAAATTGAACACGCAGAAAGTATGCAGTTAATATAAGTTATTAGAAATGAAATCCCTTTGTAATAGATGAGTTTTCGTCCGAAACCCTCATACTTATGAGATTGTCCAATTTGTACACGAAGTGCATCCAGTTTTTTCCGTAACCCTCTCAACTCTCTAGAAGTTCCTATGAAGGTGAAATTATGATGTCATGCCAAGTTACAACCTTTTCAGAGTTCATTTGTACTGCTTTTCAATATCAGGGTCATTTAGCTCAAAATAAATCATTAAATGCCTGAAAAATATCAAATGAAGTCAGAAAGGGTTGAAAATTGATGACGTGCCTTTGAATGGTGCAAATTGAACACGCAAAAAGTATGCAGTTAAAATAAGTTATTAAAAATGAAATCGCTTTGTAACAGATGAGTTTTCGTCCGAAACCCTCATACTTCTTATGAGATTGTCCAATTTGTACACGAAGTGCATCCAGTTTTTGTCGTAACCCTCTCAACTCTCTAGAAGTTTCTATGTGGGTGAAATTATGATGTCATGCCAAGTTACAACCTTTTCAGAGTTCATTTGTACTGCTTTTCAAATTCAGGGTCATTTAGCTCAAAATAAATCATTAAATGCCTGAAAAATATCAAATGAAGTCAGAAAGGGTTGAAAATTGATGATGTGCCTTGGAATGGTGCAAATTGAATACGCAAAAAGTATGCAGTTAAAATAAGTTATTAAAAATGAAATCCCTTTGTTATAGATGAGTTTTCGTCTCAAACCCTCATACTTCTTATGAGATTGTCCAATTTGTACACGAAGTGCATCCAGTTTTTGCCATAACCCTCTCAACTCTCTAGAAATTGCTATGTGGGTGAAAATATGATGTCATGCCAAGCTACAACCTTTTCAGAGTTCATTTGTACTGCTTTTCAGTATCAGGGTCATTTAGCTCAAAATAAATCATTAAATGTGTGAAAAATATCAAATGAAGTCAGAAAGGGTTGAAAATTGATGATGTGCCTTTGAATGGTGCATATTGAACACGCAAAAAGTATGCAGTTAAAATAAGTTATTAAAAATGAAATCCCTTTGTAATAGATGAGTTTTCGTCTGAAACCCTCATACTTCTTATGAGATTGTCCAATTTGTACACGAAGTGCATCCAGTTTTTGCCATAACCCTCTCAACTCTCTAGAAGTTGCTTTGTGGGTGAAAATATGATGTCATGCCAGGTTACAACCTTTTCAGAGTTCATTTGTACTGCTTTTCAATATCAGGGTCATTTAACTCAAAATAAATCATTAAATGTCTGAAAAATATCAAATGAAGTCAGAAAGGGTTGAAAATTGATGATGTGCCTTTGAATGGTGCATATTGAACACGCAAAAATTATGGAGTTAAAATAAGTTATTAAAAATGAAATCCCTTTGTAATAGATGAGTTTTCGTCCGAAACCCTCATACTCCTTATGAGATTGTCCAATTTGTACACGAAGTGCATCCAATTTTTGCCGTAACCCTCTCAACTCTCTAGAAATTTCTATGTGGGTGAAATTATGATGTCATGCCAAGTTACAACCTTTTCAGAGTTCATTTGTACTGCTTTTCAAATTCAGGGTCATTTAGCTCAAAATAAATCATTAAATGTGTGAAAAATATCAAATGAAGTCAGAAAGGGTTGAAAATTGAAGATGTGCCTTTGAATGGTGCATATTGAACACGCAAAAAGTATGCAGTTAAAATAAGTTATTAAAAATGAAATCCCTTTGTAATAGATGAGTTTTCGTGCGAAACCCTCATACTTCTTATGAGATTGTCCAATTTGTACATGAAGTGCATCCAGTTTTTGCCATAACCCTCTCAACTCTCTAGAAGTTGCTATGTGGGTGAAAATACGATGTCATGCCAAGTTACAACCTTTTCAGAGTTCATTTGTACTGCTTTTCAGTATCAGGGTCATTTAGCTCAAAATAAATCATTAAATGTGTGAAAAATATCAAATGAAGTCAGAAAGGGTTGAAAATTGATGATGTGCCTTTGAATGGTGCATATTGAACACGCAAAAAGTATGCAGTTAAAATAAGTTATTAAAAATGAAATCCCTGTGTAATAGATGAGTTTTCGTCCGAAACCCTCATACTTCTTATGAGATTGTCCAATTTGTACACGAAGTGCATCCAGTTTTTGCCATAACCCTCTCAACTCTCTAGAAGTTGCTATGTGGGTGGAAATATGATGTCATGCCAAGTTACAACCTTTTCAGAGTTCATTTGTACTGCTTTTCAATATCAGGGTCATTTAGCTCAAAATAAATCATTAAATGCCTGAAAAATATGAAATGAAGTCAGAAAGGGTTGAAAATTGATGACGTGCCTTCGAATGGTGCAAATTGAACACGCAAAAAGTATGCAGTTAAAATAAGTTATTAAAAATGAAATCGCTTTGTAACAGATGAGTTTTCGTCCGAAACCCTCATACTTCTTATGAGATTGTCCAATTTGTACACGAAGTGCATCCAGTTTTTGTCGTAACCCTGTCAACTCTCTAGAAGTTTCTACGTGGGTGAAATTATGATGTCATGCCAAGTTACAACCTTTTCAGAGTTCATTTGTACTGCTTTTCAAATTCAGGGTCATTTAGCTCAAAATAAATCATTAAATGCCTGAAAAATATCAAATGAAGTCAGAAAGGGTTGAAAATTGATGATGTGCCTTTGAATGGTGCAAATTGAATACAAAAAAAGTATGCAGTTAAAATAAGTTATTAAAAATGAAATCGCTTTGTAACAGATGAGTTTTCGTCCGAAACCCTCATACTTCTTATGAGATTGTCCAATTTGTACACGAAGTGCATCCAGTTTTTGCCGTAACCCTCTCAACTCTCTAGAAGTTTCTATGTGGGTGAAATTATGATGTCATGCCAAGTTACAACCTTTTCAGAGTTCATTTGTACTGCTTTTCAAATTCAGGGTCATTTAGCTCAAAATAAATCATTAAATGCCTGAAAAATATCAAATGAAGTCATAAAGGGTTGAAAATTGATGATGTGCCTTTGAATGGTGCAAATTGAATATGCAAAAAGTATGCAGTTAAAATAAGTTATTAAAAATGAAATCCCTTTGTTATAGATGAGTTTTCGTTTGAAACCCTCATACTTCTTATGAGATTGTCCAATTTGTACACGAAGTGCATCCAGTTTTTGCCATAACCCTCTCAACTCTCTAGAAATTGCTATGTGGTTGAAAATATGATGTCATGCCAAGCTACAACCTTTTCAGAGTTCATTTGTACTGCTTTTCAGTATCAGGGTCATTTAGCTCAAAATAAATCATTAAATGTGTGAAAAATATCAAATGAAGTCAGGAAGGGTTGAAAATTGATGATGTGATTTTGAATGGTGCATATTGAACACGCAAAAAGTATGTAGTTAAAATAAGTTATTAAAAATGAAATCCCTTTGTAATAGATGAGTTTTCGTCTGAAACCCTCATACTTCTTATGAGATTGTCCAATTTGTACACGAAGTGCATCCAGTTTTTGCCATAACCCTCTCAACTCTCTAGAAGTTGCTATGTGGGTGAAAATATGATGTCATGCCAGGTTACAACCTTTTCAGAGTTCATTTGTACTGCTTTTCAATATCAGGGTCATTTAGCTCAAAATAAATCAATAAATGTCTGAAAAATATCAAATGAAGTCAGAAAGGGTTGAAAATTGATGATGTGCCTTTGAATGGCGCATATTGAACACGCAAAATTTATGGAGTTAAAATAAGTTATTAAAAATGAAATCCCTTTGTAATAGATGAGTTTTCGTCCGAAACCCTCATACTTCTTATGAGATTGTCCAATTTGTACACGAAGTGCATCCCATTTTTTCCGTAACCCTCTCAACTCTCTAGAAATTTCTATGTGGGTGAAATTATGATGTCATGCCAAGTTACAGCCTTTTCAGAGTTCATTTGTACTGCTTTTCAAATTCAGGGTCATTTAGCTCAAAATAAATCATTAAATGTGTGAAAAATATCAAATGAAGTCAGAAAGGGTTGAAAATTGATGATGTGCCTTTGAATGGTGCATATTGAACACGCAAAAAGTATGCAGTTAAAATAAGTTATTAAAAATGAAATCCCTTTGTAATAGATGAGTTTTCGTCCGGAACACTCATACTTCTTATGAGATTGTCCAATTTGTACACGAAGTGCATCCAGTTTTTGCCATAACCCTCTCAACTCTCTAGAAGTTGCTATGTGGGTGAAAATATGATGTCATGCCAAGTTACAACCTTTTTAGTGTTCATTTGTATTGCTTTTCAATATCAGGGTCATTTAGCTGAAAATAAATCATTAAATGTCTGAAAAATATCAAATGAAGTCAGAAAGGGTTGAAAATTGACGATGTGCGTTTGTATGGTGCATATTGAACACGCAAAAATTATGGAGTTAAAATAAGTTATTAAAAATGAAATCCCTTTGTAATAGATGAGTTTTCGTCCGAAACCCTCATACTTCTGATGAGATTGTCCAATTTGTACACGAAGTGCATCCAGTTTTTGCCGTAACCCTCTCAACTCTCTAGAAATTTCTATGTGGGCGAAATTATGATGTCACGCCAAGTTACAACCTTTTCAGAGTTCATTTGTACTGCTTTTCAAATTCAGGGTCATTTAGCTAAAAATAAATCATTAAATGCATGAAAAATATCAAATGAAGTCAGAAAGGGTTGAAAATTGATGATGTGCCTTTGAATGGTGCATATTGAACACGCAAAAAGTATGCAGTTAAAATAAGTTATTAAAAATGAAATCCGTTTGTAATAGATGAGTTTTCGTCCGAAACCCTCATACTTCTTATGAGATTGTCCAATTTGTACACGAAGTGCATCCAGTTTTTGCCATAACCCACTCAACTCTTTAGAAGTTGCTATGTGGGTGAAATTATGATGTCGTGCGAAGTTACAACCTTTTCAGAGTTCATTTGTACTGCTTTTCAATATCAGGGTCATTTAGCTCAAAATAAATCATTAAATGCCTGGAAAATATCAAATGAAGTCAGAAAGGGTTGAAAATTGATGATGTGCCTTTGAATGGTGCATATTGAACATGAAAAAAGTATGCAGTAAAAATAAGTTATTAAAAATGAAATCCCTTTGTAGTAGATGAGTTTTCGTCCGAAACCCTCATACTTCTTATGAGATTGTCCAATTTGTACACAAAGTGTATCCAGTTTTTGCCATAACCCACTCAACTCTTTAGAAGTTTCTATGTGGGTGAAATTATGATGTCGTGCCAAGTTACAACATTTTCAGAGTTCATTTGTACTGCTTTTCAATATCAGGGTCATTTAGCTCAAAATAAAACATTAAATGCCTGAAAAATATCAAATGAAGTCAGAAAGGGTTGAAAAATTGATGATGTGCCTTTGAATGGTGCATATTGAACACGCAAAAATTATGGAGTTAAAATAAGTTATTAAAAATGAAATCCCTTTGTAATAGATGAGTTTTCGTCCGAAACCCTCATACTTCTTATGAGATTGTCCAATTTGTACACGAAGTGCATCCAGTTTTTGCCGTAACCCTCTCAACTCTCTAGAAATTTCTATGTGGGTGAAATTATGATGTCATGCCAAGTTACAACCTTTTCAGAGTTCATTTGTACTGCTTTTCAAATTCACGGTCGTTTAGCTCAAAATAAATCATTAAATGCATGAAAAATATCAAATGAAGTCAGAAAGGGTTGAAAATTGATGATGTGCCTTTGAATGGTGCATATTGAACACGCAAAAAGTATGTAGTTCAAATAAGTTATTAAAAATGAAATCCGTTTGTAATAGATGAGTTTTCGTCCGTAACCCTCATACTTCTTATGAGATTGTCCAATTTGTACACGAAGTGCATCCAGTTTTTGCCATAACCCACTCAACTCTTTAGAAGTTGCTATGTGGGTGAAATTATGATGTCGTGCGAAGTTACAACCTTTTTAGAGTTCATTTGTACTGCTCTTCAATATCAGGGTCATTTAGCTCAAAATAAATCATTAAATGCCTGGAAAATATCAAATGAAGTCAGAAAGGGTTGAAAATTGATGATGTGCCATTCGAATGGTGCATATTGAACATGCAAAAAGTATGCAGTAAAAATAAGTTATTAAAAATGAAATCCCTTTGTAATAGATGAGTTTTCGTCCGAAACACTCATACTTCTTATGAGATTGTCCAATTTGTACACAAAGTGTATCTAGTTTTTGCCATAACCCACTCAACTCTTTAGAAGTTGCTATGTGGGTGAAATTATGATGTCGTGCGAAGTTACAACCTTTTCAGAGTTCATTTGTACTGCTTTTCAATATCAGGGTCATTTAGCTCAAAATAAATCATTAAATGCCTGAAAAATATCAAATGAAGTCAGAAAGGGTTGAAAATTGATGATGTGCCTTTGAATGGTGCATATTGAACACGCAAAAAGTATGGAGTTAAAATAAGTTATTAAAAATGAAATCCCTTTGTAACAGATGAATTTTCATCCGAAACCCTCATACTTCTTACGAGATTGTCCAATTTGTACACGAAGTGCATCCAGTTTTTACCGTAACCCTCTCAACTCTCTAGAAGTTGCTATGTGGGTGAAATTAGGATGTCATGCCAAGGTACAACCTTTTCAGAGTTCATTTGTACTTTTTTTCAAATTCAGGGTCATTTAGCTCACAATAAATCATTAAATGCGTGAAAAATATCAAATAAAGTCAGAAAGGGTTGAAAATTGATGATGTGCCTTTGAATGGTGCATATTGAACACGCAAAGAGTATGGAGTTAAAATAAGTTATTAAAAATGAAATCCCTTTGTAACAGATGAGTTTTCATCTGAAACCCTCATAGTTCTTATGAGATTGTCCAATTTATACATGAAGTGCATCTAGTTTTTGCCGTAACCCTCTCAACTCTCTAGAAGTTGCTATGTGGGTGAAATTATGATGTCATGCCAAGGTACAACCTTTTCAGAGTTCATTTGTACTGCTTTTCAAATTCAGGGTCATTTAGCTCAAAATAAACCATTAAATGCCTGAAAAATATTAAATGAAGTCAGAAAGGGTTGAAAATATATGATGTGCCTTTGAATGATGCATATTGAACACGCAAAAAGTATGGTTTTAAAATAAGGAATTAAAAATGAAATCCCTTTGTAATAGATGAGTTTTCGTCCGAAACCCTCATACTTCTTATGAGATTGTCCAATTTGTACACGAAGTGCATCCAGTTTTTGCCATAACCCACTCAACTCTTTAGAAGTTGCTATGTGGGTGAAATTATGATGTCGTGCGAAGTTACAACCTTTTCAGAGTTCATTTGTACTGCTTTTCAATATCAGGGTCATTTAGCTCAAAATAAATCATTAAATGCCTGGAAAATATCAAATGAAGTCAGAAAAGGTTGAAAATTGATGATGTGCCTTTCAACGATGCAAATTGAATATGCAAAAAGTATGCAGTTAAAATAAGTTATTAAAAATGAAATCCCTTTGTAATAGACGAGTTTTCGTCCGAAACCCTCATACTTCTTATGAGATTGTCAAATGTACACGAAGTGCATCCAGTTTTTACCGTAACCCTCTCAACTCTCTAGAAGTTTCTATGTGGGTGAAATTATGATGTCACGCCAAGTTACAACCTTTTCAGAGTTCATTTCTATTACTTTTCAAATTCAGGGTCATTTAGCTCAAAATAAACCATTAAATGCCTGAAAAATATCAAATGAAGTCAAAAAGGGTTGAAAATTGATGATGTGCCTTTCAATGGTGCATATTGAACACGCAAAAAGTATGGAGTTAAAATAAGTTATTAAAAATGAAATCCCTTTGTAACAGATGAGTTTTCGTCCGAAACCCTCATACTTCTTACGAGATTGTCCAATTTGTACACGAAGTGCATCCAGTTTTTACCGTAACCCTCTCAACTCTCTAGAAGTTGCTATGTGGGTGAAATTAGGATGTCATGCCAAGGTACAACCTTTTCAGAGTTCATTTGTACTGCTTTTCAATATCAGGGTCATTTAGCTCAAAATAAATCATTAAATGCCTGAAAAATATCAAATGAAGTCAGAAAGGGTTGAAAATTGATGATGTGCCTTTGAATGGTGCATATTGAACACGCAAAAAGTATGGAGTTAAAATAAGTTATTAAAAATGAAATCCCTTTGTAACAGATGAGTTTTCATCCGAAACCCTCATACTTCTTACGAGATTGTCCAATTTGTACACGAAGTGCATCCAGTTTTTACCGTAACCCTCTCAACTCTCTAGAAGTTGCTATGTGGGTGAAATTATGATGTCGTGCGAAGTTACAACCTTTTCAGAGTTCATTTGTACTGCTCTTCAATATCAGGGTCATTTAGCTCAAAATAAATCATTAAATGCCTGGAAAATATCAAATGAAGTCAGAAAGGGTTGAAAATTGATGATGTGCCATTCGAATGGTGCATATCGAACATGAAAAAAGTATGCAGTAAAAATAATTTATTAAAAATGAAATCCCTTTGTAATAGATGAGTTTTCGTCCGAAACACTCATACTTCTTATGAGATTGTCCAATTTGTACACAAAGTGTATCCAGTTTTTGCCATAACCCACTCAACTCTTTAGAAGTTGCTATGTGGGTGAAATTATGATGTCGTGCCATGTTACAACCTTTTCAGAGTTCATTTGTACTGCTTTTCAATATCAGGGTCATTTAGCTCAAAATAAATCATTAAATGCCTGGAAAATATCAAATGAAGTCAGAAAAGGTTGAAAATTGATGATGTGCCTTTCAATGATGCAAATTGAATATGCAAAAAGTATGCAGTTAAAATAAGTTATTAAAAATGAAATCCCTTTGTAATAGATGAGTTTTCGTCCGAAACCCTCATACTTCTTATGAGATTGTCAAATGTACGCGAAGTGCATCCAGTTTTTACCGTAACCCTCTCAACTCTCTAGAAGTTTCTATGTGGGTGAAATTATGATGTCATGCCAAGTTACAACCTTTTCAGAGTTCATTTCTATTACTTTTCAAATTCAGGGTCATTTAGCTCAAAATAAACCATTAAATGCCTGAAAAATATCAAATGAAGTCAAAAAGGGTTGAAAATTGATGATGTGCCTTTCAATGGTGCATATTGAACACGCAAAAATTATGGAGTTAAAATAAGTTATTAAAAATGAAATCCCTTTGTAATAGATGAGTTTTCGTCCGAAACCCTCATACTTCTTATGAGATTGTCCAATTTGTACACGAAGTGCATCCAATTTTTGCCGTAACCCTCTCAACTCTCTAGAAGTTTCTATGTGGGTGAAATTATGATGTCATGCCAAGTTACAACCTTTTCAGAGTTCATTTGTACTGCTTTTCAAATTCAGGGTCATTTAGCTCAAAATAAACCATTAAATGTGTGAAAAATATCAAATGAAGTCAAAAAGGGTTGAAAATTGATGATGTGCCTTTGAAGGTGCATATTGACACGCAAAAAGTATGCAGTTAAAATAAGTTATTAAAAATGAAATCCCTTTGTAATAGATGAGTTTTCGTCCGAAACCCTCATACTTCTTATGAGATTGTCCAATTTGTACACGAAGTGCATCCAGTTTTTGCCATAACCCTCTCAACTCTCTAGAAGTTGCTATGTGGTGAAAATTGATGTCATGCCAAGTTACAACCTTTTCAGAGTTCATTTGTACTGCTTTTCAATATCAGGGTCATTTAGCTCAAAATAAATCATTAAATGCTGAAAATATCAAATGAAGTCAAAAGGGTTGAAATTGATGATGTGCCTTTGAATGGTGCATATTGAACACGCAAAAATATGGTTAAAATAAGTTATTAAAAATGAAATCCCTTTGTAATAGATGAGTTTTCGTCCGAAACCCTCATACTTCTTATAGATTGTCCAATTTGTACACGAGTGCATCCAGTTTTTGCCGTACCTCTCAACTCTCTAGAAGTTCTATGTGGGTGAATTATGATGTCATGCCAAGTTACAACCTTTTCAGATTCATTTGTACTGCTTTTCAAATTCAGGGTCATTTAGCTCAAAATAAATCATTAAATGCCTGAAAAATATCAAATGAAGTCAGAAAGGGTTGAAAATTGATGATGCCTTTGAATGGTGCATATGAACACGCAAAAAGTATGCAGTTAAAATAAGTTATTAAAATGAAATCCTTTGTAATAGATGAGTTTTCGTCCGAACCCTCATACTTCTTATGAGATTGTCCAATTTGTACACGAAGTGCATCCAGTTTTTGCCGTAACCCTCTCAACTCTAGAAGTTGCTATGTGGGAAATTATGATGTCATGCCAAGTTACCACCTTTTCAGAGTTCATTTGTACTGCTTTTCAATATCAGGGTCATTTAGCTCAAATAATCATTAAATGCTGAAAATATCAAATGAAGTCAGAAAGGGTTGAAAATTGATGATGTGCCTTGAATGGTGCATATTTGAACACAAAAGTCATGCAGTTAAATAAGTTATTAAAATGAAATCCCTTTGTATAGATGAGTTTTCGTCCGAAACCC
>CM039676.1:504412510-504487275 GCA_022496015.1 Hordeum marinum
TGGTGGAGGATACCTTCTCAATGGAATAGGGCTAGAGATTGCGCTTGTGAGTGGCCTGAGATTTCTTGTGGGGGCGAAATCCAATTGGGTCACGGAGCTCCTTATCAATGTGGAGCAAGTCCATGAACTCCTTCCATGAGGCAGTCAACTTCCTCCCATTCGTCATCCAGGTCATAGTACGGGCATCATCTATACCAAGGTGAACGGTAGCATAAAACACAACCACCATCTTAGCATCAAAGTCCTTGTTGAACTCCATAAGATGGGTAATTCCAAGCTTCTGACAGAGCTCAAGAGCCTCTCCAAAGTATTTGGCATTCTTTTCAAGGAACTCCATATCAATAGGCTTGACATTTGGCACAAAAAAATTCCTTATTCAGAAAAACCTCATTGTAGATGGATAATTGACACTTGGTCCAAAAGGGACCGTTGACATAAGGATCTTGGCGACGAAATTCCTGGAAATCCTTAGCAGGTATCTTATCTAGTGATGGCCTCTTGGAGGTGGCCTTCTTTGTCTGTTGTTTGAGAGGTGCATGGGGTGGGGGTGTTGACAGAACTGTCCTCCTCTGAGGTGCGAGGGCGCTTGAAACCACCATCATGGCTAGGGTTCCTCCTCCTACCACCTGGAATCCAAACAACACACCAAACGAGAGAAAACAGTGTAAAACTATTGCATAAGCCAGAGAAAAAAACAAAGTGATCCTGAAGAAATAGGGGAAAACATGCGCAATTGGCAGCACAACGGTATTACCACCGACCAAAGCGGTAGTACAACTTGGTACTACTGCTTTGTACTACCGCCCATAGAGCAATAGTATTGTGCGGTCGAAAACTGCAGGGAACCCCGCCGGTGAGATATGGTACTACCGGTGATGTCAAATGCACATATTAGTTTGCTAAAACTTGAGAATAACTTCCTAGCGATCTTTCACAAAGAACTCATGCCGCGATTTGACAAAAAATCGATGGAATCAACACCCATTGTCCAAGAGCTAGATTCAAAAGAGGAGAACCTAGGGAGAGAAAAACGGGACAATACCGGTGTCCATGGCAAGCGGAGAGGGTGGGGATTGACTCCAACGATTGGATTTGGGAAAGAATGGCCAGAAACAGAGGTCCGGCGGCGGTCTCTGTGGCCGTGGAGGTGCCTGGAGAGAGAGACATGAGAGAGAGGGGTTGAATGGGTACGGGGAAGTGAAAACTTCCCTTGCCCCACCCCATATCCCTTCGTGGGGTCTCACAGGTGGTAGTACAGTCCTACGGGCGGTAATACCGCCTCGATTCTACACCGCGACATGAGGCCCGATAGAACCACTCCAGCGGTAGTACCTCTGGCACAAGCGGTAGTACCGCTTAGTACTACCGCCCAATCTAGCAGTAGTACCATGCTGGGCGACAACAAGGTAGGAAATACACACCAGGAGAGTGGCTTATGCAAGATTTTTTTGGTTAAAAGGGTGGAGACAGAAAATCCATCCAAAAATCAGGAAACACTTTGATGACGCCGATCAAAAACAAACCAAAAAGGTTGGAGTGACCCTGAAAAAACAAAAACGCGCTTCTCAAAAGCAAATGTCTCGCTAGGAGGGGCGGTGTCTGAGGCCACCTATGTTTGAGTCAATTGGCATGCCACCGCGAAGATTTAAACCTTGGACCCATGACCCAAACTCGTCTTTGAAGCACAATAACCATCAAAAATGGCGAATGTGAAAGACTTTGATTAGTTTATGCATATTAGGAGGAGGGATAGTTCATTGAGAGAACTAGACCCCCCCCCCTAAGTCCATGCATCCATCTAAGCAAGACATAATGATGCGTGTGGTGGGGTGTGCACTAAGTCTAGCTACATTGCTCGAATCAATAATATTTAGCTGATGCCTTAACTCATGAAAGCTTGCTTCATCCAATGGCTTCGTGAATATATGTGCAAGTTGTTCCTTGGTATAAATATGAATAAGATCAATTTCTCCATGCTTGATGTAATCCCGAATGAAGTGATGACGAATATCAATATGCTTCGTCTTGCAGTGTTGAACGGGGTTGTTGGGGATCTTGATCGTGCTTTCATTGTCGTAGTAAATAGGCACTTTGTCACAATTGACATCATAATCCTTTAAGGTTTGCCTCATCCAAAGAATCTGAGCACAACAACTTGCGGCGGCTACATACTTAGCCTTGATGGACGAGAGAGAAAGACAGTTTTGCTTCTTTGAAGACCAACTTACCAAAGAGTGACCAAGAATTTGGCAGCCTCTGGAAGTGGACTTCCTTTCCACACGGTCTCCCACCCAATCCGGGTCAGTAAATCCAATTGTTGGGGAACGTTGCATGGGAAACAAAAAAATTCCTACGCACACGCAAGATCTATCCATGGTGATGAGCATCTACGAGGGGGGGAGTGGATCTACATACCCTTGTACATCGCTAAGCGGGAAGCGTTAAGAACCACGGTTGATGTAGTCGAACGTCTTCGCGATCCAAATCACCGAGCGTCACGCGATCCAATCACGATCCGTCCCGATCTAGCGCCGAACGGACGACACCTCCGCGTTCAGCACACGTACAACTTGATGACGATCTCCGCCTTCTTGATCCAGCAAGAGGGAGCAGAGAGGTAGATGAGTTCTCCGGCAGCACGATGGCGTGGCGGCGATGGTGGTGGAACTATTCCAGCAGGGCTTTGCCTAAGCACCGCTGAAACGATATAGACGAGAAACTACGATCTAGAGGAGAGGGTAGCACGTGGCTGAATTCTGTTTTGAGAAACCCTCAATACCTCTAGTATATATAGGAGGAGGGAGGGAGGAGACTTGGCCCCCAAGGGGCCAACCGTTGGTTCGGCCGAAGTGGGAGGAGGAGGAGTCCTTCTCCAATCCTAGTAGGATTAGGACTCCTTCTCTCCCACTTGGAAACCTTCTTTCCACCTTGGGTTTCTCCTCCCAGCCGCATGGGCCTCTTGTGGGACTTAGGCCAGCCCACTAAGGGCTGGTATACCTCCTCCCACATCTCATGTAGCCTCTTGGGTCGAAATACCCCTCCCGATGGTCCCCCGGTACCCTCCCGGCACTCCCGGTACACTACCGATGAGCCCGAAACTTTTCCGGTGACCAAAACAGGACTTCCTATATATCAATCTTTACCTCCGGACCATTTCGGAGCTCCTCGTGAAGCCCGGGATATCATCCGTGACTTCGAACAACCTTAGGTCACTACCATACATAACTCTATACTACCGAAACGTCACCGAACCTTAAGTCTGCAGACCCTGCGGGTTCGAGAACTATGTAGACATGACCGAGACACCTCTACGGTCAATAACCAATAGCGGGACCTGGATGCCCATATTGGTTCCTACATATTCTACGAAGATCTTTATCGGTTGAACCTCTATGTCAAGGATTCGGTTAATCCCGTATGTTGTTCCCTTTGTTCTTCTGTATGTTACTTGCCCGAGATTCGATCATCGGTATCTCTATACCTAGTTCAATCTCGTTACCGAAAAGTCTCTTTACTCATTCCGTAATACAAGATCCCGTGTCTAACACTTTAGTCACATTGCTTGCAAGGCTTGTTGTGGTGTTGTATTACCGAGTGGGCCCTAAGATACCTCTCCGTCACACAGAGTAACAAATCCTAGTCTTGATCCATACCCACTCAATAGACACTCTTGGAGATACCTGTAGAGCACCTTTATAGTCACCGAGTTACGTTGCAATGTTTGATACACACAAGGCACTCCTCTAGTGTCAGTGAGTGGCATGATCTCATGGTCATAGTAATAGATACTTGACATGTAGAAAAACTATAGCAATAAACTGACACAATCATATGCTATGTTTATAATTTGGGTCTTGTCCATCACATCATTCTCCCAATGACGCGATCCCGTTATCAAATGACATTTCATGTCAATGGCTAGGAAACCTTGACCATCTTTGATCAACGAGCTAGTCTACTAGAGGCATACTAGGAACAGAGTGTTGTCTATGTATCCACACATGCATTGTGTTTGCAGTCAATACAATTATAGCATGGATAATAAACAATTATCATGAACAAGGAAATATAATAATAACCATTTATTATTGACTCTAGGGCATATTTCCAACAGTCTCCCACTTGCGCTAGAGTCAATAATCTAGCTCACATCACTATGTGATTTACATTGTAATGAATTGAACATCCATACAGTTCTGGTGTTGATCATGTTTAGCCCTTGGAAGAGGTTTAGTCAACGTGTCGGCAACATTCAGATCCGTGTGCACTTTGCAAATATTTATGTCCTCCTCCTTAATGTACTCGCGGATGGAATTGAAGCGTCGTTTTATGTGTCCAGTTCTCTTGTGAAACCTTGGTTCCTTGGCCAGGGAAATGGCACCAGTGTTATCACAGAACAGATCCACTGGATTCAGTGCACTGGGCACTACTCCAAGATCTGTCATGAACTCATTCATCCAGACACCTTCCTTCACTGCCTCCGAGGCCGCGATGTACTCCGCTTCGCCTGTAGAATCGGCTACCACGCTCTGCTTGGAACTGCACCAGCTTACCGCTCCCCCATTGAGAATAAATACGTATCCGGTTTGCGACTTAGAGTCATCCGGATCAGTGTCAAAGCTTGCATCGACGGAACCCTTTACGACGAGCTCTTGATCACCTCCATAAACGAGAAACATTTCCTTAGTCCTTTTCAGGTACTTAAGGATATTCTTGACCGTCGTCCAGTGCTCCATTCCTCAATCACTTTGAAACCTTACGGCCATACTTATGGCAAGGCTGACATCGGGTCTTGTGCAAAGCATTGCATACATGATAGAGCCTATGGCTGAAGCATAGGGTATGACACTCATCTTTCCTCTATCTTCTGCAGTTACTGGGCATTGAGTCTTACTCAACTTCACACCTTGCAACACAGGGAAGAACCCATTCTTGGACCGATCCATTTGAACTTCTTCAAAACTTTATGAAGGTATGTGCTTTGTGAAAGTCCTATTAAGCATCTCGATCTATCTCTATAGATCTTAATGCCAAATATGAAAGCAGCTTCTCGTAGGTCCTTCATTGAAAAACTCTTGTTCAAATATTCCTTCACGCTTTCCAGCTTTTCTATATTGTTTCTAGTCAGCAATATGTCATCCACATATAATATTAGAAACGTTATAGAGCTCCCACTCACTTTCTTGTAAATACAAGCTTCTCCGTAAACTTGTATAAAACCGAACACTTTGATCACCTCATTAAAGCGCAGATTCCAACTCCGAGATGCTTGCACCAGTCCATAAATGGATCACTAGAGTTTGCAAACTTTGTCAGCATTCTCTAGATCAACAAAACTTTCTGATTGTATCATATGCAACTCTTCCTTAAGGAAACCATTAAGGAATCCTGTTTTGACATCCATCTGCCAAATTTCATAGTCGAAATATGCAGCTATTGCTAACATGATTCTGACGGATTTAAGCATCGCTAAGGGTGAGAAGGTCTCATCGTAGTCAACTCCTTGAACTTGTGAAAAACCCTTTGCCACAAGTCGAGCTTTATAGACGGTGGCATTACCGTCCGCGTCCGTCTTCCTCTTAAAGATCCATTTGTTCTGAATGGCCTTTCGCCCTTCAGGTAATACTTCCAAAGTCCATACTTTGTTTTTATACATGGATCCCATCTCAGATTTCATGGCCTCTAACCATTTTTCGGAATCCAGGCCGATCATCGCTTCTCCATAGCTCGTAGTTCATCATTGTCTAACAACTTGACCTCAAAGATAGGGTTGCCGTACCACTCAGGAGTAGCACGCACCATTGTCGACCTACGAGGTTCAGTAGTAACTTGACCCAAAGTTTCATGATCATCAACATTAACTTCCCCTTCAACTTTCATAGGCTCCATAGAAACATGTTTCTGCGCTACGCTACTCTCTGGTTGAAACAAAGGTTCAACAACCTCATCAAGTTCTATCTTCCTCCCACTCAATTCTTTCGAGAGAAACTCTTTCTCAAGAAATGTTCCATTTTTAGCGACAAACACTTTGCCTTCGGATCTGAGATAGAAGGTATACCCAATTGTTTCTTTTGGGTATCCTATGAAGACGCATTTCTCCGCTTTGGGTTCCAGCTTTTCAGGTTGAAGCTTTTTGACATAAGCATCACATCCCCAAACTTTAAGAAACAACAACTTTGGCTTCTTGCCAAACCACAGTTCATATGGCATCATCTCAACGGATTTCGATGGTGCCCTATTTAAAGTGATTGCAGTTGTCTCTAATGCATAACCCCAAAACGATAGTGGTAAATCGGCAAGAGACATCGTAGAACGCACCATATCTAATAAGGTTCGATTATGACATTCGGACACACCATTACGTTGCGGTGTTCCAGGCGGTGTCAATTGTGAAACAATTCCACATTGTCCCAAACTCATAACGCAGATATTCACCTCCTCGATCAGAGCGTAGGAATTTAATCTTCTTGTTACTTTGATTCTCAACTTCACTCTGAAATTGCTTGAACTTTCCAAACGTTTCAGACTTGTGTTTCATTAAGTAAATATACTCATATCTACTTAAGTCATCAGTGAAGGTAAGAAAATAATGATATCCACCGCGTGCCTCAATGCTCATTGGACTGCACACATCAGTATGTATGATTTCCAACAAGTCACTTGCCCGTTCCATTGTTCCAGAGAATGGCGTTTTAGTCACCCTGTCCATGAGGCATGGTTCACATGTGTCAAGTGATTCAAAATCAAGTGACTCCAAAAGTCCATCAGCATGGAGCTTCTTCATGTGTTTTACACCAATATGACCTAAACGGCAGTTCCATAAGAAAGTGGTACTATCATTATCACCTCTACATCTTTTGGCATCAATGTTATGAACATGTGTATCATCACTATCGAGATTCAATATGAATAAACCCCTCACATTGGGTGCATGAACATAAAAGATATTACTCATATAAATAGAACAACCATTATTCTCTGATTTAAATGAGTAACCGTCTCGCAATAAACAAGATCCAAATATAATGTTCATGCTTAACACAGGCACTAAATAACAATTATTTAGGTTCATCACTAATCCCAATGGTAATCGAAGAGCGAGCGTGCCGACAGTGATCACATCAACCTTGGAACCATTTCCCATGCACATCATCACTTCGCCCTTTGCCAGCCTTTGTCTATCCATAGTTCTTGTTTTGAGTTGCAAATGTGAGCAACCGAACTGGTATCAAATACCCAGCTACTACAAGAAGAGTTGGTAAGGTACACATCAATAACATGTATATCATATATACCTTGTTTGTTGTTGGCCGCCTTCTAGTCAGCTAGATACTTGGGGCAGTTCCGCTTCAAGTGACTAGTTCCCTTGCAATGAAAGCACTAAGTTTCTGGCTTGGGTCCAGCGTTGGGTTTCTTTATAGGAGGGGCAACTGCTTTGCCACTCTTCTTAGAGTTACCCTTCCTGCCCTTGCCATTCTTCTTGAAACTAGTGGTTTCATTGACCATCAACACTTGATGCTCCTTCTGAATCTCAGACCGAGTGACTTTTAACATCGCAAATAGTTCGGCGACTAAGTTGTTTATCCTGCGCATGTTATAGTACAACACGAAGCTCTTGTAGCTAGGTGGCAATGATTCAAGAAATCTGTGAGTGATCGCCTTGCCGGAAGGGGCATCCCCAATTCGGCCAGACGGGTAGAATACCCAGACATTCCATTTTGCAAGCATAGAACTTATAGGAGGTCTAATACCTCCCGATCCGGGCATTCTTCTAGAATATAAACTTCAACTCCTGGAACATATCATGTGCTCCATGACGTTCAAAACGTGTTTGAAGTCCCGGTTCTAAGCCATACAACATTGCACATTGAACTATTGAGTAATCATCAGAACGTGTCTGCCAGGCGTTCGCAACGTCTCTAGACTCACCTGGAGCGGGTGGATCACCAAGCGGTGCATCAAGGACATAAGCCTTCTGGGAAGCCGTGAGGATAATCCTCATATTATGGGCCCAATCCACAAAGTTACTCCCATCATCTTTCAACTTAGGTTTCTCTAGGAACGCATTAAAATTCAGGGGTGCTACTACGCGAGCCATTGATCTAAAACATAAATATGCAAAGGTTACTAAGACTATTTTTCAAGATAATGAGTTTAGTTAATCAAATTACTAAAGCTCCCACTCAAATGGACATCCCTCAAGTCATCTGAGCGATACATGATCCAAATTCACCAACTCAAGTCCGATCATCACGTGAGTTGAGGTGGTTTCAATGGTGAACATCATCATGTTGATCATATCTACTATATGACTCATGTTCGACCTTTTGGTATCTTGTGTTCCAAGGCCATGTCTGTACATGCTAGGCTCGTCAAGTTTAACCCGAGTGTTCCGCACATGCAACACTGGCTTGCACCCATTGTATGTGAACGTAGAGTCTATCACACCCGATCATCACGTGGTGTCTCGACACGATGAACTTTGACAATGGTGCACACTCGGGGAGAATTTTTTTTTGAAATTCAAGTGAGGTATCACCTTATAATGCTACCGTTGTCCTAAGAAAAACAAGGTGCATAAAAGGATTAACATCACAAGCAAATCATAAGTGACATGATATGGCCATGAACTTGTGCTTTCGATCTCCATCTTGAAAGCACCGGCATGATCTCCATCATCACCGGCGTGACACCATGATCTCCATCAACGTGTCTCCATTGGGGTTGTCGCTCCGACTGTTGCTTCCACGACTATTTGTAGCTCATAGCGATAAAGTAAAGCAAAATGGCGAAAATAATTAAAGACAACCTGATGGCTCCTGCCGGTTGCCGTACTCATCGACATGCAAGTTGTGATATTCTACACAATACATGATCATATCATACATCACATATATATCATCATGTAATTGGCCATATCACATCACAACATACCCTACAAAAACAAGTTAGACGTCTTCTAATTGTTGTTGCATGTTTTACGTGGATGCTACGGGTATCTAGCAAGAACAATTCTCACCTACACAAAAACCACCACGGTGATACATAAATTGCTTTTCTACCTTCTCAAGGATTGCCTTTGTCGAATCCGATCCAACTAACGTAGGAGAAACAGACACCCGCTAGCCATCTTTGTGCAACGAAGTTACACGTCACTCGATGGAACCGGTCTCTCGTAAGTGTACGAGTAAGGTTGGTCCGGGCGGCTTCATCCCACAATACCACTGAACCAAAACACGACCAAGGGAGGAAGCAATCTAAGCATCAACGCCTACAAACTCCTTTGTGTTCTACTCGTGATCTCATCTACACATAGACCTAGCTCATGATGCCACTGTTGGGGAATGTTGCATGGGAAACAAAAAATTTCCTACGCACACGCAAGATCTATCCATGGTGATGAGCATCTACAAGGGGGAGAGTGGATCTACATACCCTTGTATATTTCTAAGAAGGAAGCGTTAAGAAACGTGGTTGATGTATTCGAACGTCTTCGTGGTCCAAATCGTCGAGCGTCCCGTGATCCAATCACGATCTGTCCCGATCTAGCGCCGAACGGACGACACCTCCGCGTTCAGCACACGTACAACTTGATGATGATCTCTGCCTTCTTGATCCAGCAAGAGGGAGCGGAGAGGTAGATGAGTTCTCTCACAGCGCGATGGCATGGCGGCGATGGTGGTGGAACTATTCCAGCAGGGCTTCGCCTAAGCACCGTTGAAACGATCTAGAGGAGAAACTATGATCTAGAGGAGAGGGTAGCACGTGGCTGAATTCTGTTGTGAACAACCCTCAATACCTCCAGTATATATAGGAGGAGGGAGGGAGGAGACTTGGCCCCCAAGGGGCCAACCCTTGGTTCGGCCGAAGTGGGACGAGGAGGAGTCCTCCTCTAATCCTAGTAGGATTAGGACACCTTCTCTCCCACTTGGAAACCTTCTTTCCAGCTTGGGTTTCTCCTCCCAGCCGCATGGGCCTCTTGTGGGACTTAGGCCAGACAACTAAGGGCTGGTATACCTCCTCCCACAGCCCATGTAGCCTCTTGGGTCGAAATACCCCTCCCGATGGTCCCCCGGTACCCTCCCGGCACTCCCGGTACACTACCGATGAGCCCGAAACTTTTCCGGTGACCAAAATAGGACTTCCTATATATCAATCTTTACCTCTGGACAATTCCGGATCAACTCGTGACATCCGAGATATCATCCGGGACTCCGAACAACCTTCAGTCACCACCATACATAACTCTATAGTACCGAAACGTCATCGAACCTTAAGTCAGTAGACCCTGCGAGTTCGAGAACTATGCAGACATGACCGAGACACCTCTACGGTCAATAAACAATAGCGGGACCTGGATGCCCATATTGGTTCCTACATATTCTACGGATTTTATCGGTTGAATCTCTATGTCAAGGACTCAATTAATCTCGTACATTGTTCCCTTTGTTCTTCTGTATGTTACTTGCCCAAGATTCGATCGTCGGTATCTCTATACCTAGTTCAATCTCGTTACAGGAAAGTCTCTTTACTCATTCCGTAATACAAGATCACGTGTGTAACACTTTAGTCACATTGCTTGCAAGGCTTGTTGTGATGTTGTATTACCGAGTGGGCCCTGAGATACCTCTCCGTCACATGGAGTAACAAATCCGAGTCTTGATCCATACCGACTCAACAGACACTCTCAGAGATACCTGTAGGGCACCTTTATAGTCACCCAGTTACGTTGCGACGTTTGATACACACAAGGCACTCCTCCAGTGTCAGTGAGTGGCATGATCTCATGGTCATAGGAACATATACTTGACATGCAGAAAAACTATAGCAATAAACTGACACGATCATATGCTATGTTTATAGTTTGGGTCTTGTCCATCACATCATTCTTCCAATGATGTGATCCCATTATCAAATGACATATCATGTAAATGTCTAGGATACCTTGACCATCTTTTATCAATGAGCTAGTCTACTAGAGGCATACTAGGAACATAGTGTTGTCTATGTATCCACACATGCAATGTGTTCCAGTCAATACAATTATAGCATGGATAATAAACAAATATCATTAACAAGGAAATATAATAACAACCATTTTAATATTGCCTCTAGGGCATATTTCCAGCGCCAATGAGATCAAATGAAGCACCTTTGGGGTACCATAAGCCAAAGTTTTGGGTATGAGCCAAATATTGAAAGATTCGCTTGACAACCACATACTGACTCTCCTTAGGCACGGATTGAAATCATGCACAAATTACCACACTCAACATGATTTCTAGCCTAGATGCACAAAGGTAAAGCAGGGATCCAATCATGGAGCAATATAACTTTTGATCCACAGCTTTACCATTGGGATCAATGTCAAGTTAGCATTTGAGCTGCATAGGAGTTTTGGCCTTGGGAGGATTGAGATCATCCAACCTGAACCTCTTGAGCGTGTATTGAGTGTATTTAGCTTGGTTGGTGAAGGTTCCTTGGCTTCGTTGCTAGACTTCGAATCCAAGGAAGAACTTCAACTCTCCCTCATGGACATCTCAAACTCTTTGGTCATTAGTGTGGCGAACTCATCATTAAAATCTTTGTTAGAAGATCCAAAGATAATATCATCTACATAAAGTTGGCATACGAACAAGTTCCCGTTAACCCTCTTAGTAAAAAGAGTGGGATCGATTTTCCCAATTTCAAACCCACGATCTTGCAACATCTCGGTAAGGTGCTCATACCACGAACGTGGGGCTTGTTTAAGGCCATAGAGTGCCTTATCGAGAATGTATACATGATTGGGGAACTTGGGATCCTCAAACCTCGGGGGTTGCCTGACATATACCAACTCCTTAAGTGGACCATTAAGAAAAGCACTCTTCACATACATTTGATATAACTTGAAATCATGACGAGAGGCATAAGCAAGCAACATGCTAATAGATTCAAGGGAAACAATAGGAGCAAAAATTTCACCATAGTCGATACTCTTGACTTCGGAGTAGCCTTGTTGTGAATAACTATACCCTTTGCATCTTGCTTGTACTTAAATACCCATTTGGTTCCAATGAAATTGTGCTTTTCCTTTGGTCTTGGCACCAATCGCCACACTTTGTTGCGCACGAAGTTGTTGAGTTCATCATGCGTGGTTTCAAGCCATTTTGTGTCCTCGAGCGCATCTTGTACCTTGAGGGGTTCAAAACAAGAAACAAACGCATGATGTGCACGAAATTTTATTAATGGACGATGAGTAGTTACCCCTCTCCTCAAGATGCTCCAGATGTTTTCCAACAAATGTTGTTGATGTTCAAGTTTGGCAGCATTCTTGACAGCTCGTCTCTCAAAGAGCTCCTCCATGGAAAGTTGAGGGACAACATCCCGAGGAGCATCTTCTTGATGATCTTGAGTGCCTTCATGAGCTTGCTCTTGATCTTGAAGAAGGTCTTGATCTTGAGTTTGCTCGGGGATGTGAACTTGATCTTGAGCATCACTTGGTGAGACATCATCATCAAGAGGTTGATCTTGCCCTTGATCTTGTTCACGTGGTTCAGGGCCTTCATCTTGTTCTTCGGAAGCGTGTGGGTCTTGTGTCGGTGATGGTTCCACTTGAGTGGAACATTGTCCTTCTCCTTCTGTTGGAAATATGCCTTAGAGGCAATAATAAAGTGGTTATTATTATATTTCCTTGTTCATGATAATCGTTTATTATCCATGCTGTAATTGTATTGATTGGAAACTCAAATACATGTGTGGATACATAGACAACATTGTGCCCCTAGTATGCCTCTAGTAGACTAGCTCGTTGATCAATGATAGTCAAGGTTTCCTGGCCATAGACATGATATGTCATTTGATAACGAGATCACATCATTAGGAGAATGATGTGATGGACAAAACCTAAACTATGAGCGTAGCATATGATCATGTCAGTTTATTGCTATAGTTTTCTGCATGTCAAGTATCTATTCCTATGACCATGAGATCATGCAACTCACTTACACCAAAGGAGTACCTTGTGTGTATCAAACGTTGCAACGTAACTCGGTGACTATAAAGGTGCTCTACAGGTATCTTCAAGGGTTTCTGTTGAGTTGGCATGGATCAAGATTGTGATTTGTTACTCCGTGTGACGGAGAAGTATCTCACGACCGGTAATACAACATCACAATAAGCCTTACAAGAAAAGTGACTATAGATCTAGCCACGGTATCTTGTATTACAGAACGAGTAAAGAGACTTTCCGGTAATGAGACTGAACTAGGTATAGAGATACCGACGATCGAATCTCGGGCAAGTAACATATCGAAGAACAAAGGGAACTGCATACGGGATTAACTGAATGCTTGACATAGAGGTTCAACCGATAAAGATCTTCGTTGAATACATAGGAACCAATATGGGCATCCAGGTCCCGCTATTGGTTATTGACCGTAATGTGTATCGGTCATGTCTACATACTTCTCGAACCCGCAAGGTCTGCACACTTAACGTTTGGTGACGTTTTGGTAGTATTTAGTTATGTATGTTGGTTACCGAAGGTTGTTCGCAGTCCCGGATGAGATCCCGGACATTATGAGGAGCTCCAGAATGGTCCGGAGGTAAAGATTGATATATAGGAAAGTGGTGTTTGGACTCCGGAAAAGTTTTGGGCATTTTTGGCAGTGTACCGTGAGTGTCGAATGGGTTCTGGGGGTCCACCAAGTGGGGCCTGTTGTAAATATGCCCTAGAGGCAATAATAAATTGGTTATTATCATATTTCCTTGCTCATGATAATCGTTTATTATCCATGCTATAATTGTATTGATCGGAAACTTAGATGCATGTGTGGATACATAGACAAAACCATGTCCCTAGTATGCCTCTAATAGACTAGCTCGTTGATCAAAAATGGTTAAGGTTTCCTAGCCATGGACATGAGATGTCATTTGATAATGGGATCACATCATTAGGAGAATGGTGTGATGGACAAGACCCAAACTACAAACGTAGCATATGATCGTGTCAGTTTATTGCTACTGTTTTCTGCATGTCAAGTATCTGTTCCCATGACCATGAGATCATGCAACTCACTAACACCGGAGGAGTGCCTTGTGTGTATCAAACGTCGCAACATAACTGGGTGACTATAAAGGTACTCTAAAGGTATCTCTGAGGGTGTCTGTTGGATTAGCATGGATCAAGACTGGGATTTGTTAGTCCGTGTGACGGAGAGGTATCTCAGGGCCCACTCGATAATACAACATCACAACAAGCCTTGCAAGCAATGTGACTAAGGGTTAGTCACGGGATCTTGTATTACAGAACGAGTAAAGAGACTTGCCGGTAATGAGGTTGAACTAGGTATGGAGACATCGACGATCGAATCTCGGGCAAGTAACATATCGAAGAACAAAGGGAACATCATACGAGATTAACTGAATCTTTAACATAGAGGTTCGACCGATAAAGATCTTTGTAGAATATGTAGGAACCAATATGGCATCCAGGTCCCGCTATTGGTTATTGACCCTAGAGGTGTCTCGGTCATGTCTACATAGTTCTCGAACCCGCAGGTCTGCACACTTAAGGTTTGGTGACGTTTCGATAGTATAGAGTTATGCATGGTGGTGACCGAAGGTTGTTCAGAGTCCTGTATGAGATCCTGGACATAATGAGGAGCTCTGGAATGGCCCGTAGGTAAAGATTGATATATGGGAAGTCATGTTTTGGTCACCAGAAAAGTTTCGGGCTCATCGGTAGTGTACCGAGAGTGCCGGTAGTGTACCGGGAGACCATCGGGAGGGGTATTTCGACCCAAGAGGCTACATGGGCCGTGGGAGAGTGAATACCAGCCCTTTGTGAGCTGGTGGAAGTCCCACACAAGGCCCATGCGGCTGGTAAAGAAAAGCCCAAAGAGAAAAGGTGGAAAAAGGCAAAAAAGGCAAAAAGGGAAGGAGTCCTAGTCCTATTAGGATTGGAGGAGGATTCCTCCTCTCCTCCCACTTCGGCCGAAGCCTAGAGGGCTTGGACCTTGCGCCAAGCCTCCTCCTCTCTTCCTCTTATATATACTTGAGGATTTTAGGGTTTTGGCACAGAATTTTCAGCCACGTGCAAACCCTAATCTCTAGTGCATAGTTTCTCCTCTAGATCGGTTTTCTGCAGTGCTTAGGCGAAGCCCTGCCGGAATAGCTCCACCACCAGCGCCGCAACGTCGTCGCGCTGCCGGAGAACTCTTCTACCTCTCTGCTCCCTCTTGCTGGATCAAGAAGGCGGAGATCGTCATCGAGCTGTACATGTGCTGAACGCGAAGGTGCCGTCCGTTCGGCGCTAGATCGGAAGGACCGTGATCAAGATTGCGAGACGAATCGTGCTGAGATCGCGGGATGGATCATGATGAGTTCGCGGGACGGATTGTGATTGGATCGCGGGACGGATCGTGATGAGATCGCGGGACACTCGACGATTTGGATCGCGAAGACGTTCGACTACACCAACCGCGTTTCTTAACGCTTCCCGCTTAGTGGTCTACAAGGGTATGTAGATCCACACTCCCTCTTGTAGATGCTCATCACCATGGGTAGATCTTGCGTGTGCGTAGGAAATTTTTTGTTTCCCATGCAATGTTCTGCAACAGGGCCCACCCACCCCAAGGGTCCACATGGGCCTTAGAGGTGGCGCATCAGCCCGTGGTTGGTTGGGCATACATCCCCTATGGGCCTATGCGTAGGAAAGAGGAGAGGGGGAGGAGTCCTAGTAGGAGGAGGACTCCTCCCGCGCCCACCTCCTAATTGGAGGAGGACTCCTCCTCCTCCCTGGTTCGGCCGACCCTAGGAGGAAACACTAGGGCGCCATCCCCTCCCCTCCCTCCTATATATATTAGAGGGGAGAGATGTTAGCCGCACCCCAAGCCATGGTGCAACCCTCTCTGTTGGGGAACATTGCATGGGAAACAAAAACTTTCCTACGCACACACAAGATCTATCCATGGTGATGAGCATCTACGAGAGGGAGAGTGGATATACATACCCTTGTAGATCGCTTACTGGGAAGCGTTAAGAAATGCGGTTGATGTAGTCGAATGTCTTCGCGATCCAAATCGCTAGCCGTCCCGCGATCCGATCACGATCCGTCCCGCGATCCAATCACGAACCGTTCGCGATCCAATCACGGTCCTTCTGATCTAGCGCCGAACGGACGACACCTCTGCGTTCAGCACGCGTATAGCTCGATGACGATCTCCGCCTCCTTGATCCATCAAGCAAGGGTGGAGAGCTAGATGAGTTCTCCGCCAGAACAACGGCATGGTGGAGGTGGAGGTGGAGCTGATGTGACACAGCTTCGCTAAGCTATACCGACCAGGTCTAGAGGAGAAGATAATCTAGAGGGAGAGAGAGCAGCAAGTGGCTTTTCACCTCGTGGCTGCCCTCAAAATCCTCCAACATATATAGGAGGAGAGGGGGTAGTGTTGGAAATATGCCCTAGAGGCAATAATAAATTAGTTATTATCATATTTCCTTGTTCATGATAATTGTTTATGATACATGCTATAATTGTATTGATCGGAGACTTAGATTGATGTGTGGATACATAGACAAAACAAAGTCCCTAGTATGCCTCTAATAGACTAGCTCGTTGATCAAAGATGGTTAAGGTTTCCTAGCCATTGACATGAGATATCATTTGATAACGGGATCACATCATTAGGAGAATGATGGGATGGACAAGACCCAAATGACAAACGTAGCATATGATCGTGTCAGTTTAATGCTACTGTTTTGTGCATGTCAAGTATTTGTTCCTATGACCATGAGATCATGCAACTCACTCACACCGGAGGAGTGCCTTGTGTGTATCAAACGTCGCAACGTAACTGGGTGACCACAAAGGTACTCTACACGTATCTCCGAGGGTGTCTGTTGGGTTGGCATGGATCAAGACTGGGATTTGTTACTCCGTGTGACGGAGAGGTATCTCAGGGCTCACTCGGTAATACAACTGTTGGAAATATGCCCTAGAGGAAATATATAAAGTGTTTATTATTGTATTTCCTTGTTCATGATAATCGTTTATTATCCATGCTATAATTGTATTGATTGCAAACACATTACATGTGTGGGTAAATAGACAACACACTGTCCCTAGAATGCCTCTAGTAAACTAGCTCGTTAATCAAAGATGGTCAAGGTTTCCTAGCCATTGACATGAGATGTCATTTGATAACGGGATCACATCATTAGGAGAATGATGTGATGGAGAAGACCCAAACTACAAACATAGCATATGATCGTGTCAGTTTATTGCTATTGTTTTCTGCATGTCAAGTATATGTTCCTATGACCATGAGATCATGCAACTCACGGATATCGGAGGAGTGCCTTGTGTGTATCAAACGTCGCAACGTAACTGGGTGACTATAAAGGTGCTCTACAGGTATCTCCGATGGTGTCTGTTGAGTTGGCATGGATCAAGACTGGGATTTGTTACTCCGTGTGATGGAGAGGTATCTCAGGGCCCACTCGGTAATACAACATCACAACAAGCCTTGCAAGCAATGTGGCTAAGTGGTAGTCACGGGATCTTGTATTACGGAATGAGTAAAGAGACTTGCCGGTAACGAGGTTGAACTAGGTATGGAGATACCGACGATCGAATCTCGAGCAAGTAACATACCGAAGAACAAAGGGAACATCATACGGGATTAACTGAATCCTTGACATAGAGGTTCGACCGATAAAGATCTTCGTAGAATATGTAGGAACCAATGTGGACATCCAGGTCCCGCCATTGGTTATTGACCGTAGAGGTGTCTCGGTCATGTCTACATAGTTCTCGAACCCGCAGGGTCTGCACACTTAAGGTTTGGTGACGTTTCGGTAGTATAGAGTTATGTATGGTGGTGACCGAAGTTTGTTCGGAGTCCCGGATGAGATCCTAGACATAACGAGGAGCTCTAGAATGGTCCGGAGGTAAAGATTTATATATAGGAAGTCCCATTTTGGTCGCTGGAAAAGTTTCGGGCTAATCGGTAATGTACCGGGAGTGCCGGTAGTGTACCGGGAGACCACCGGGAGGGGTATTTCGACCCAAGAGGCTTCATGGACTGTGGGAGAGTAAATACCAGCCTTTTTTGGGCTGGTGTAAGTCCCACACAAGTCCCATGCGGCTGGGAGAAAAAGCCCAAAGGGAAAAAGGTGGAAAAAGGCCAAAAAAAGGAGGAATCCTAGTCCTACCAGGATTGGAGGAGTCCTCCTCCTCTCCTCCCCACTTTGTTCGACCCAAGGGCTGGCTTTTTGGCAGCCAAGCCTCCTCCTCCTCTCCTCCTATATATACTTGAGGATTTTAGGGTTTTGGCACAGAATTTTCAGCCACGTGCAAACCCTAATCTCTAGTGCATAGTTTCTCCTCTAGATCGGTTTTCTGCAGTGCTTAGGCGAAGCCCTACCGGAATTGCTCCACCACCATCGCCGGAGTGCCGTCAGGCTGCCAGGGAACTCTTCTTCATCTCCACTCCTTCTTGCTGGATGAAGACGGTGGAGATCGTCATCAATCTGTACATGTGCTGAACGTGGAGGTGCCGTCCGTTCGGTGCTAGATCGATAGGATCGTGATCAAGTTCGTGAGACGGATCGTGATCAAGTTCGTGGGACGGATCGTGATCGGATCGTGGGACGGATCGTGATTGGATCGCAGGACGGATCGTGATTGGATTGCGGGACACACGGCGATTTGGATTGCGAAGACGTTCGACTACACCAACCGCATTTCTTAACGCTTCCCGCTTAGCGATCTACAAGGGTACGTAGATCCACTCTCCCTCTCGTAGATGCTCATAACCATGGATAGATCTTCGTTGCGTAGGAAATTTTTTGTTTCCCATGCAACGTTCCCCAACAGTGGCATCATGAGCTAGGTCTATGTGTAGATGAGATCTCGAGTAGAACACAAAAGGTTTGTGGGCGTTGATGCTTAGATTGCTTCCTCACTTGGTCGGATTTTGGTTCAGCGGTATTGTGAGATGAAGCGGCCTGGACAAACATTACTCGTACGCTTACGAGAGACCGGTTCCCTCGACTGCAACTTGTTGCATAGATGGCTTGCGGGTGCCAGTTTCTCTCACTTTAGTTGGATCGGACTCGACAAAGGCGGTCCTTGAGAAGGTTGAAAAGTCACTAGTGTATCACCGTTGTGGTTTATGCGTAGGTGAGAATTGTTCTTGCTAGATACCCGTAGCAGCCATGTAAAACATGCAACAACAATTAGAGGACGTCTAACTTGTTTTTGTAGGGTACATTGTGATGTGATATGGCCAATTACATGATGTGATATATGTGATGTATGAGATGATCATGTGATGTATAGATTATCACGACTTGCATGTTGATGAGTACGGCAACTGGCAGGAGCCATAGGGTTGTCTTTAAATTATTGTATGACCTACGTGTCAATCATTAAGCGCTATGTAATGCTTTATTTTATCGCTACGGTAGCAATAGTAGTAGAAGCTTATTGGGCGTGACAACCCCGATGGCGACACATTGATGGAGATCAAGATGATGGAGATCATGGTGTCGTGCCGGTGACGATGGAGATCATGCCGGTGCTTTCATGATGGAGATCAAAAGCACAAGTTCATGGCCATATCATGTCACTTATGATTTGCATGTGATGTTAATCCTTTTTATGCACCTTGTTTTGCTTAGGACGGCGGTAGCATTATAAGGTGATCCCTCACTTAATTTCAAGATACATTGTGTTCTCCCCGAGTGTGCACCGTTGCGAAAGTTCGTCGTGTCGAGACACCACGTGATGATCGGGTGTGATAGACTCTACGTTCACATACAACGGGTGCAAGCCAGTGTTGCACGTGCGGAACACTCGGGTTAAACTTGACGAGCCTAGCATGTACAAACATGGCCTCGGAACACAAGAGACCAAAAGGTCGAACATGAGTCATATAGTAGATATGATCAACATGAGATGTTCACCATTGAAGCCACCTCAACTCACGTGATGATCGGACTTGAGTTGGTGAATTTGGATCATGTGACACTCAGATGACCTAAGGGATGTCAATTTGAGTGGGAGCTTTAGTAATTTGATTAACTAAACTCATTATCTTGAACAACAGTCTAAGTAAACTTTGCATATTTATGTTGTAGATCAATGGCTCGCGCAGTAGCACCCCTAAATTTTAATGCGTTCCTAGAGAAAGCTAAGTTGAAAGATGATGGAAGTAACTTTGTTGACTGGGCCCGTAATCTGAGGATTATCCTCACGGCTTCCCAGAAGTCATATGTCCTTGATGCACCGCTTGGTGACCAACCAGAAGTCATGACCTCCGAGGACTTTAAGAACGCTTGGGAGGCACGTTCTGGAGATTACTCAATAGTTCAGTGTGCAATACTGTATGTCTTAGAATCGGGACTTCAAAAACGTTTTGAACGTCATGGAGCATATGAGATGTTCCAGGAGTTGAAATTTATCTTTCAGAAGAATACCCGGATCGAGAGGTATGAGACCTCCGACAAATTCTATGCTTGCAAGATGGAGGAGAACGGGTCTGTCAGTGAACATATACTCAGAATGTCTGGGTATGCAAATCGTCTAGCGGAGTTGGGAATTGCCCTTCCACCTGAGGCGATCACTGACAGAGTTCTTCAATCACTGCCACCTAGTTACAAGAGCTTTGTGATGAACTATAACATGCACGGGATGAACAAGTCAGTCGTCAAGATGTTTGCGATGCTGAAAGTCGCCGAGTCTGAAATCCAGAAAGAACATCAAGTGTTGATGGTCAATAAAACCACTAGTTTCAAGAAAAATGGCAAGGGCAAAGGCAAGAAGGGTAAAACCAAGAAGGACGGCAAAGCAGTTGCTACTCCTACAAAGAAGCCTAAGCATGGACCTAAGCCAGAAACTGAGTGCTTTCATTGCAAAGGAACTGGTCACAGGAAGCAGAACTGCCCCAAGTACCTGGCTGACAAGAAGGCGGCCAACGACAAACAAGGTATATATGATATGCATGTAATTGATATGTACCTTACTAGCTCTCGTAGTAGTGTCTGGGTATTTGATACCGGTTCGGTTGCTCACATTTGCAACTCAAAGCAGGAACTGTGGAATAAACGAAGGCTGGCAAAGGACGAAGTGACGATGCGCGTGGGAAATGGTTCCAAGGTTGATGCGATCGCCGTCAGCATGCTCTCTCTTTGATTACCATCGGGATTAGTGATGAACCTGAATAATTGTTACTTAGTGCCTGCGTTAAGCATGAACATTATATATGGATCTTGTTTATTGCGAGACGGTTACTCATTTAAATCAGAGAATAAAGGTTGTTCTATTTATATGAGTAATATCTTTTATGGTCATGCACCCAATGTTAGGGGTTTATTCATATTGAATCTTGATAGTGATGACACATATGTTCATATCATTGATGCCAAAAGATGTAGAGTTGATAATGATAGTACCACTTTCTTGTGGCACTGCCGTTTAGGTCATATTGGTGTAAACCGCATGAGGAAGCTCCATGCTGATGGACTTTTGGAGTCACTTGATTTTCAATCACTTGACACATGTGAACCATGCCTCATGGGCAAGATGACAAAAACATCGTTCTCTGGAACAATGGAACGGGCAAGTGACTTATTGGAAATCATACATACTGATGTGTGCGGTCCAATGAATGTTACAGCGTGCGGTGGATATCGTTATTTTGTCACCTTCACTGATGACTTAAGTAGGTATGGATATATTTACTTAATGAAACACAAGTCTGAAACGTTTGAAAAGTTCAAGCAATTTCAGAGTGAAGTTGAGAATCATCGTAACAAGAAGATTAAGTTCCTGCGATCTCATCGAGGAGGTGAATATCTGAGTTATGAGTTTGGCAGTCACTTGAGACAATATGGAATTGTTTCATAGTTGACACCGCCCAGAACACCACAGCGTAATGGTGTGTCCGAACGTCGTAATCGAACCTTATTAGATATGGTGCGTTCTATGATGTCTCTTGCTGAGTTGCCACTATCGTTTTGGGGTTATGCATTAGAGACAGCTGCATTCACTTTAAATAGGGCACCATCGAAATCCGTTGAGACAACGCCATATGAACTGTGGTTTGGCAAAAGGCCAAAGTTGTCGTTTCTTAAACTTTGGGGATGTGATGCTTATGTCAAAAGCTTCAGCCTGAAAAGCTGGAACCCAAATCGGAGAAATGCGTCTTCATAGGATACCCGAAAGAGACAGTCGGGTATACCTTCTATCTCAGATCCGAAGGCAAAGTGTTTGTCGCTAAGAACGGAACATTTCTTGAGAAAGAGTTTCTCTCGAAAGAATTGAGTGGGAGGAAAATAGAGCTTGATGAGGTTATTGAACCTTTACTTCAACCAGAAAGTAGCACGGCGCAGAAAGATGTTTCTGTGGAACCTACGACGGTAGAAGAGGAAGTTAATGATGATGATCGTGAAGCTTCGGATCAAGCTACTATTGAACCTCGTAGGTCGACAAGGGCGCATACTAGTCCTGAGTGGTACGGAAACCCCGTCTTAGAGGTCATGTTGTTAGACAACAATGAACCTACGAGCTATGGAGGAGCAGTGATGGGCCCGGATTCCGAGAAATGGTTAGAGGCCATGAAATCTGAGATGGGATCCATGTATGAAAAAAAGTATGGACTTTGGAAGTATTACCTGAAGGGCGAAAGGCCATTCAGAACAAATGGATCTTTAAGAAGAAGACGGACGCGGACGGTAATATCACCGTCTATAAAGCTCGACTTGTGGAAAAGGGTTTTTCACAAGTTCAAGGAGTTGACTACGATGAGACTTTCTCACCCGTAGCGATGCTTAAGTCTGTCAGAATCATGTTGGCAATAGCTGCTTATTTCGACTATGAAATTTGGCAGATGGATGTCAAAACGACGTTCCTCAATGGTTTCCTTGAGGAAGAGTTGTATATGATGCAACCCGAAGGTTTTGTTGATCCAGAGAATGCTGACAAAGTTTGCAAACTCTAGCGATCCATTTATGGACTGGTGCAAGCATCTTGGAGTTGGAATAAGCGCTTTGATGAGGTGATCAAAGCGTTTGAGTTTATACAAGTTTATGGAGAAGCTTGTATTTACAAGAAAGTGAGTGGGAGCTCTATAGCGTTTCTAGTATTATATGTGGATGACATATTGCTGATTGGAAACAATATAGAAATGCTGGAAAGCGTGAAGGAACATTTGAACAAGAGTTTTTCAATGAAGGACCTAGGAGAAGCTCCTTTCATATTAGGCATTAAGATCTATAGAGATAGATCGAGACGCTTAATAGCACTTTCACAGAGCACATACCTTGATAAAGTTTTGAAGAAGTTCAAAATGGAGCAGTCCAAGAAGGGGTTCTTGCCTGTGTTACAAGGTGTGAAGTTGAGTAAGACTCAATGCCCAGTGACTGCAGAAGATAGAGAAAAGATGAGCGTCATCCCCTATGCTTCATCCATAGGCTCTATCATGTATGCAATGCTATGCACAAGACCCGATGTCAGTCTTGCCATAAGTATGGCCGGAAGGTTTCAAAGTGATCCTGGAATGGTGCACTGGCAAGCGGTCAAGAATATCCTTAAGTACCTGAAGAGGACTAAGGAAATGTTTCTCATTTATGGAGGTGATGAAGAGCTCGTCGTAAAGGGTTACGTCGATGCAAGCTTTGACACTGATCCGGACGACTCTAAGTCGCAAACTGGATACGTATTTATTCTTAACGGGGGGGCGGTAAGCTGGTGCAGTTCCAAGCAAAGCGTGGTAGCCGATTCTACGTGCGAAGCGGAGTACATCGCAGCCTCGGAGGCGGCGAAGGAAGCTGTCTAGATGAAGCAGTTCATGACAGATCTTAGAGTAGTGCCTAGTGCACTGAATCCAATGAACCTGTTCTGTGACAACACTGGTGCCATTGCTCTAGCCAAGGAACCAAGGTTTCGGAAGAGGACCAGACATATAAAGCGATGCTTCAACTCCATCTGGTATTACATCGAAGAGAAGGACATAAATATTTGCAAAGTGCACATGGATTTGAATGTTGCAGACCCGTTGACTAAACCTCTTCCAAGGGCTAAACATGATCAACACCAGAACTGCATGGGTGTTCGATTCATTACCATGTAAATCACATAGTGATGTGAACTAGATTATTGACTATAGTGCAAGTGGGAGACTGTTGGAAATATGCCCTACAGGCAATATATAAAGTGTTTATTATTGTATTTCCTTGTTCATGATAATCGTTTATTATCCATGCTATAATTGTATTGATTGGAAACACATTACATGTGTGGGTAAATAGACAACACACTGTCCCTATTATGCCTCTAGTAAACTAGCTCGTTAATCAAAGATGGTCAAGGTTTCCTAGCCATTGACATGAGATGTCATTTGATAACGGGATCACATCATTAGGAGAATGATGTGATGGAGAAGACCCAAACTACAAACATAGCATATGATCGTGTCAGTTTATTGCTATTGTTTTCTGCATGTCAAGTATATGTTCCTATGACCATGAGATCATGCAACTCACGGATATCAGAGGAGTGTCTTGTGTGTATCAAATGTCGCAACGTAACTGGGTGACTATAAAGGTGCTCTACAGGTATCTCCGATGGTGTCTGTTGAGTTGGCATGGATCAAGACTGGGATTTGTTACTCCGTGTGATGGAGAGGTATCTCAGGGCCCACTCGGTAATACAACATCACAACAAGCCTTGCAAGCAATGTGGCTAAGTGGTAGTCACGGGATCTTGTATTACGGAACGAGTAAAGAGACTTGCTGGTAACGAGGTTGAACTAGGTATGGAGATACCGACGATCGAATCTCGGGCAAGTAACATATCGAAGAACAAAGGGAACATCATATGGGATTAACTGAATCCTTGACATAGAGGTTCGACCGATAAAGATCTTCGTAGAATATGTAGGAACCAATGTGTACATCCAGGTCCCACCATTGGTTATTGACCGTAGAGGTGTCTCGGTCATGTCTACATAGTTCTCGAACCCGCAGGTCTTCACACTTAAGGTTTGGTGACGTTTCAGTAGTATAGAGTTATGTATGGTGGTGACCGAAGTTTGTTCGGAGTCCTGGATGAGATCCTAGACGTCACGAGGATCTCCGGAATGGTCCGGAGTTAAAGATTGATATATAGGAAGTCCCATTTTGGTCCCCAGAAAAGTTTCGGGCTAATCGGTAATATACCGGGAGTGCCGGCAGTGTACCGGGAGACCACCGGGAGGGGTATTTCGACCCAAGAGGCTTCATGGGCTGTGGTAGAGTAAATACCAGCCTTTTGTGGGCTGGTGTAAGTCCCACACAAGGCCCATGCGGCTGGGAGAAAAAGCCCAAAGGAAAAAAGGTGGAAAAAGGCCAAAAAAAGGAGGAATCCTAGTCCTACTAGGATTGGAGGAGGAGTCCTCCTCTCCTCCCCACTTTGGTCGACCCAAGGGCTGGCTTTTTGGCAGCCAAGCCTCCTCCTCCTCTCCTCCTACATATACTAGAGGATTTTAGGGTTTTGGCACAGAATTTTCAGCCACGTGCAAATCCTAATCTCTGGTGCATAGTTTCTCCTCTAGATCGGTTTTCTGCAATGCCTAGGCGAAGCCCTGCCGGAATTGCTCCACCACCATCGCCGGAGTGCCATCAGGCTGCCGGAGAACTCTTCTTCCTATCCACTCCTTCTTGCTGGATCAAGACGGTGGAGATCGTCATCAAGTTGTACATGTGCTGAACGCGGAGGTGCCATCCGTTCGGTGCTAGATCGGTAGGGTCGTGATCAAGTTCGTGAGACAGATCGTGATCAAGTTCATGGGACGGATCGTGATCGGATCGCGGGACGGATCGTGATTGGATCGCGGGACGGATCGTGATTGGATCGCGGGACGCACGGCGATTTGGATCGCGAAGACGTTCGACTACACCAACCGCATTTCTTAACGCTTCCCGCTTAGCGATCTACAAGGGTACATAGATCCACTCTCCCTCTCGTAGATTCTCATCACCATGGGTAGATCTTCGTGTGCGTAGGAAAAATTTTGTTTGCCATGCAACATTCCCCAACAACAACATCACAACAAGCTTTGCAAGCAATGTGACTAAGTGTTAGTCACGGGATCTTGTATTACGGAACGAGTAAAGAGACTTGCCGGTAACAAGGTTGAACTAGGTATGGAGATACCGACGATCGAATCTCGGGCAAGTAAACATACCGAAGAACAAAGGGAACATCATACGGGATTAACTGAATCCTTGACATAGAGGTTCGACCGATAAAGATCTTCATATAATATGTAGGAACCAATATGGGCATCCAGGTCCCGCTATTGGTTATTGACCGTAGAGGTGTCTCGGTCATGTCTACATAGTTCTCGAACCCGCAGGGTCTGCAGACTTAAGGTTCGGTGACGTTTCGGTAGTAATAGAGTTATGTATGGTGGTGACCGAAGGTTGTTTGGAGTCCCGGATGAGATCCCGAACGTCACGAGGAGCTCCGGAATGGTCCGGAGGTAAAGATTGATATATAGGAAGTCCCATTTTGGTCGCCGGAAAAGTTTCGGGCTAATCGGTAATGTACCGGGAGTGCCGGTAGTGTACCGGGAGACCACCGGGAGGGGTATTTTGACCCAAGAGGCTACATGGGATGTGGGAGGAGGTATACCAGCCCTTAGTGGGCTGTCCTAAGTCCCACAAGAGGCCCATGCGGCTGGGAGGAGAAACCCAAGGTGGAAAGAAGGTTTCCAAGTGGGAGAGAAGGAGTCCTAATCCTACTAGGATTGGAGAAGGACTCCTCCTCCTCCCACTTCGGCCGAACCAAGGGTTGGCCCCTTGGGGGCCAAGTCTCCTCCCTCCCTCCTCCTATATATACTAGAGGTATTGAGGGTTTCTCAAAACAGAATTCAGGCACGTGCTACCCTCTCCTCTAGATCGTAGTTTCTCCTCTATATCGTTTCAGCGGTGCTTAGGCGAAGCCCTGTTGGAATAGTTCCACCACCATCGCCGCCACGCCGTCGTGCTGCCAGAGAACTCATCTACCTCTCTGCTCCCTCTTGCTGGATCAAGAAGGCGGAGATCGTCATCAAGCCGTACGTGTGCTGAACGCGGAGGTGCCGTCCGTTCGGCGCTAGATCGGAAGGACTGTGATCAAGATCGCGAGAAAGATCATGATGAGTTCGCCGGACGGATCGTGATGAGTTCACGGGACGGATCGTGATGATTTCGCGGGACAGATCGTGATTGGATCGCGGGACGGACCGTGATGAGATCGCGGGACGCACGGCGATTTGGATCGCGAAGACGTTCGACTACTCCAACCGCGTTTCTTAACGCTTCCCGCTTAGCGATCTACAAGGGTATGTAGATCCACTCTCCCTCTCGTAGATGCTCATCACCATGGATAGGTCTTGCGTGAACGTAGGAAAAAATTTGTTTCCCATGCGACGTTCCCCTATAGGTATGTGGGAGGCTCCCTAGGGGATGTGGACTCCTTGTAGGACTCCTCCCACTTTTCCCCTCTCTCACCCCCTTGCACAAGGGTGATGTCTACTACACAACCTTCTTCTTCTAGACTCATGTTGGGCCTCCAAGCGCAGATTTTTGTAGGATAGTAGCAAATTTCCCTCAAGTGGATGACCTAAGGTTTATCAATCCGTGGGAGGCGTAGGATGAAGATGGTCTCTCTCAAGCAACCCTGCAACCAAATAACAAAGAGGCTCTTGTGTCCCCAACACACACAATACAATGGCAAATTGTATAGGTGCACTAGTTCGGCGAAGAGATGGTGATACGAGTGCAATATGGATGGTAGATATACGTTTTTGTAATCTGAAAATGTAGAAACATCAAGGTAACTAATGATAAAAGTGAGCACAAACGGTATTGCAATGCTTAGAAACAAGGCCTAGGGTTTATACTTTCACTAGTGAAAATCCTCTCAACAATACTTACATAGTTGAATCATATGTAAATTCCTCACGTGTGACAAAGAGTTCACTCCAAAGTCACAAATAGCGGAGAACAAATGAATAAATTATTATAGGGTATGAAACCACCTCAAAGTTATCTCTTCCGATCAATCTTATGAGCTATCCCTATAAGTGTCACGAACAGCCTTAGAGTTCGTACTAAAATAACACCTTAAGATACACATCAACCAAAACCCTAATGTCACCTAGATACTCCAATATCACCACGAGTACCCATGGGATTGATTATACGATATGCATCACACAATTTCAGATTCGTCATGTTCAATCCAACACAAAGAACTTCAAAGAGTGCCCCAAAGTTTCTACTGGAGATTCAAGACGAAAACATGTGACAACCCTTATGCATAGATTCCCAAGGTCACGGAACCCGCAAGTTGATCACCAAAACATACATCAAGTGGATCAATAGAATATCCCATTGTCACCATGGATATCCCATTGCAAGACATACATCACGTGTTCTCAAATCCTTAAAGACTCAATCCAATAAGAAAACTTCAAAGGGAAAACTCAATTCATCACAAGAAGATAGAGAGGGAAATCTGAATATGATTCATCTATATCAATAAAGCTCACGGTACATCAAGATCGTGCCATCTCAAGAACATGAGAGAGAGAGAGAGAGATCCAACACATAGCTACTGGTACATACCATCAGCCCCGAGGGTGAACTGCTCCCTCCTCATCATGGAGACCGTCGGGATGATGAAGATGGCCTCCGGTGATGGTTTCCCCCTCCGACAGGGTGCCGAAACGGGCTCCTGATTAGTTTTTCGTGGCTACAAGGGCTTGCGGCAGCGGAACTCCCAATCTAGGTTTCTTTCTAGGGTTAATGGTATTGATAGGAATTTCTTGTGTCGGTCTCACGTCAAGGGGGTGCTCAAGGAGTCCACAAGCCACAGGGGCGCGACCTAGGTGGGTGGCCACGCCCAACAGGCTTGTGGCCTCCTCGTCCACTTCCTGGCCTAGCTCTAAGATCATTATTTTTATATTTTCCAAAAATATTCTTCATAAATTTCCAGCCCATTCCGAGGACTTTTATTTCTGCACAAAAACAACACCACGGTAGTTATGCTAAAAATAGTGTCAGTCCGGGTTAGTTCTAATAAAATCATACCAAAATCATATAGAATTATTGTAAACATGGCATGAATACTTCATAAATTGTAGATACGTCGGAGACGTATCAAATGGACTCTAGGTGCTGGCTTCCCAGCCCACCAGGGGCTGGTGCACCACCTCCTAGGACCATGTGGCCCCTGGGGTGGGTGGGCCCCACTTGGTGGACCCTGAAACCCATTCGTCACTCCCGGTACACTACCGGTAGTGCCCGACCCCTTTCCAGAACACAAATACCATTTTCCTATATATCATTATTTACCGTAGGACCATTCCGGAGCTCCTCGTGACGTCTAGGATCTCATACAGGACTCCGAAGAACCTTCAGTCACCAACAAACATAACTCAATACTAGCGACATGTCACCGAACCTTAAGTGTGTAGACCCTGCGGGTTCGAGAACTATGTATACATGATCGAGACACCTCTACGGTCAATAACCAATAGCGGGGCCTCGATGTCCAAATTGGTTACTACATATTCTACGAAGATCTTTATCGGTTGAACCTCTGTGTCAAGGATTCACTTAATCCCGTATGTTGTTCCCTTTGTTCTTCGGTATGTTACTTGCCCGAGATTCGGTCATCGGTATCTCTATACCTAGTTCAATCTTGTTACCGGCAAATCTCTTTACTCGTTCCGTAATACAAGATCCCATGGCTAACTCTTTAGTCACTTTGCTTGCAAGGCTCATTGTGATGTTGTATTACCGAGTGGGCCCTGAGGTACCTCTCCATTACACGGAGTAACAAATCCCAGTCTTGATCCATGCCCACTCAACAGACACCCTCGGAGATACCTGTAGAGCACCTTTATAGTCACCCAATTATGTTCCGACGTTTGATACACACAAGGTACTCCTCTGGTGTCAGTGAGTTGCATGATCTCATGATCATAGGAACAGATACTTTGACATGCAGAAAACTATAGCAATAAACTGACACAATCATATGCTATGTTTATAGTTTGGGTCTTGTCCTTCACATCATTCTCCTAATGATGTGATCCCGTTATGAAATGACATCTCATGTACATGGCTAGGAAACCTTGACCATCTTTGATCAACGAGCTACTCTATTAGAGGCATACTAGGGACATGGTGTTGTCTATGTATCCACACATGTATCTGAGTTTCCGACCAATACAATTCTAGCATGGATAATAAACGATTATCATGAACAAGGATATACGATAATAACTAATTTATTATTGCCTCTAGGGCATATTTCCAACACTCTCCCCCAGTAGATCATGCCCTCCTCTAGATTGACTCGGCGGAACTTGGCGAAGCCCTGTCGGATCAGCTCCAGCACTACCGTGACCACGCCATCATGTTGCCAGAGTACTCATCTACCTCTCCGCCCCCTCTTGCTGGATCAAGAAGGTGGAGATCGTCATCGAGCTGTACGTGTGTTGAACACGGAGGTGCCTTCCGTTCGGCTCTACATCGGGACGGATCATGATTGGATCACGGGACGACTTGCGATTTGGATCGCGGAGACGTTCGACTACATCAACCGCGTTTCTTATCGCTTCCCGCTTAGCGATCTACAAGGGTATGTAGGTTCAGTCTCCCTCTCGTAGATACTCATAACCCTGGATAGATCTTGCGTGTGCGTAGGAAATATTTTGTTTCCCATGCGACATTCCCCAACAATGGTATCATAGCTAGGTCTATGCGTAGATGAGATCACGAGTAGAACACAAAGGAGTTTGTGGGCGTTGATGCTCATATTGCTTCCTCCCTTGGTCTTTTCTTGATTTACCGGTATTGTGGGATGAAGCGGCCCAGACCAACCTTACTCGTCCACGTACGAGAGACTGGTTCCATCGACTGACATGTGAATTTGTTGCATAAAGATGGTTGTCGGGTGTATGTCTCTCCCACCTTAGTTGGATCGGATTCGACAAAGGCGGTCCTTGAGAAGGTTGAATAGCAATTTGTGTATCACCTTTGTGGTTTTGCGTAGGTAAGAATCATTCTTGCTAGATACCCATAGCAGCCTGATGACCCACAAGTATAGGGGATCTATCGTAGTCCTGTCGATAAGTAAGAGTGTCGAACCCAATGAGGAGCGAAAGGAAATGACAAGCGGTTTCCAGTAAGGTATTCTCTGCAAGCACTGAAATTATCGGTAACGGATAGTTTTGTATAAGATAATTTGTAACGAGTAACAAGTAACAAATGTAGCAAAGGTTCAGCAAGGTAGCCCAATCCTTTTTGTAGCAAAGGACAGGCCTGGACAAACTCTTATATAAAGCAAAGCGCTCCGAGGACACTTGGGAATTTCTGTCAAGCTAGTTTTCATCATGTTCATTTGATTCGCGTTCGTTACTTTGATATGTGGCTGGACCGGTGCTTGGGTGCTGCCCTTACTTGGGAAAACCTCCCACTTATGATTAACCCCTATCGCAAGCATACGCAACTATGAAAGAAGAATTAAGATAAATCTAACTATAGCATGAAACGTGTGGATCCAACCCTTACGGAGCAACGCATAAACTAGGGTTTAAGCTTCTGTCACTCTAGCAACCCATCATCTACTTATTACTTTCCAATGACTTCCCCTAGGCCCAAATAATAGTGAAGTGTTATGTAGTCGACATTCGCATAACACCACTAGAGGAGAGACAACATACATCTCATCAAAATATCGAACGAATACCAAATTCACATGATTACTTATAACAAGACTTATCCCATGTCCTTAGGAACAAACGTAACTACTCACAAAGCATGTTCATGTTCATAATCAGAGGAGTATTAATTATCATAAAGGATCTGAACATTTGATCTTCCACCAAGTAAACCAACTAGCATCAACTACAAGGAGTAGTCAACACTACTAGCAACCCACAGGTACCAATATGAGGTTTGAGACAAAGATCGGATCCAAGAGATGAACTAGGGATTGGAGAGGAGATGGTGGCACTGAGTCACAAGCCTGTGAAGCGTGGCTGCGCCTGACAGGCTTGCCGCCTCCTGGTGAGTCACAAGCCTGCCAGGTGGGTCACAAGCCTGCGAGGCGCGGCCAGGGGGTGGTCGCGCCTGACAGGCTTGCATTGAGCATGAACATTATATCTTCAATTACCATCGAGGTTAGTATTAAACCTAAATAATTCTTATTTGGTGCCTGCATTGAGCATGAACATTATATCTTGATCACCCTGGGCATTTGGGTACCCTAACCCATTACCCGAACCCGAACCGAACCGAATTACCCGAATTGCCAGGTATTTCGGGTATGAGGTTAGGGTTCGGTTCTTATTTCCTGACTATTCGGTTTTCGGGTTAGGGTTTGGGTTCGAGCCTAGAAACCCGAAATACCCATACTTACCAAATTATTTATATTACCCAAATTATTCATCCTATTAATACACTGTTGTGTTACCCATACAAACTAAAATACCCATACTACTCGAAATACCCATCCTACCCAAATTATTCATACCAAAAGTTGACGTGTGCTCTGAATATTTCGGTTTTTTTGGGTACCCGTATTACCCGAACCAAAATTTTGGGTAATTTGGGTTCAGGTATTTTTTTGACAGAAAAAGTTTCGGTTCCAGTTTTTAAATACCAGAATTACCCATAAAGCGAACTACCTGAACCGAAATAACCGAAATACCCGAACGCCCAGGGTGATATCTCAATCTTGTTTATTATGAGATGGTTATTCATTTAAATTGGAGAATAATGGTTGTTCTATTTATATGAGTAACATCTTTTATGGTCATGCACCTAATGTGAATGGTTTATTATTGTTGAATCTCGATAGTAGTGATACACACATTCATAACATTGATGCCAAAAGATGCAAAGTTAATAAATATAGTACCACTTCCTTGTGGCACTACCGCTTAGGTCATATTGGTGTAAAACGCATGAGGAAGCTCCATGTGATGGAATTTTGGAATGACTCAATTTTGAATCCCTTGATACATGCGAACCATGACTCACAGGCAAGATGACGAAAACCCCATTCTCTGGTACAATGAAGCGGGCAAGTGACTTGTTGGAAATCATACATACTGATGTGTGTGGTCCGATGAGTGTTGAGGCGCGCGATGGATATCGTTATTTCCTTACCTTCATTGATGATTTGAGTAGATATGGGTATATCTACTTAATGAAACACAAGTGTAAAACGTTTGAAAAGTTCAAGCAATTTCAGAGTGAAGTAGAGAATCATCGTAACAAGAAGATAAATTTCTGTGATCTGATCGTGGAGGAGAATACCCGAGTTATGAGTTTGGCATACACTTGAGACAGTGCAGAATTGTTTCGCAGCTCACGCCACCTAGAACACCACAACGTAATGGTGTGTCTGAGCGTCGTAATCGTACCGTATTGGATATGGTGTGGTCCATGATGACTCTTACTGATCTGCCACTATTGTTTTGGGGTTATGCGTTAGAGACTGCCACATTCACTTTAAACAGGGTACCATCAAAATCCGTTGAGACGATACCATATGAATTATGGTTTGGCAAGAAACCTAAGCTGTCGTTACTTAAAGTTTGGGGTTGTGATGCTTATGTGAAGAGGCTTCAACCTGATAAGCTTGAACCCAAAGCGGACAAGTGCGTCTTCATAGGATACCCTAGGGAAACAGTTGGGTACACCATCTATCTCAGATCCGAAGGCAAGGTCTTTGTTACCAAGAATGGGTTCTTTCTATAGAAGGAGTTTCTCTCGAAAGAATTGAGTGGGAGAAAGATAGAACTTGATGAGGTTGTTGAACCAGCACTCCAATTGGATAGTAGCATGACGCAAAAAGATGTTTATGTGGCGCCTACGCCAAGTGAAGAGGAAGCTAATGATGATGATCATGAAACTTCAGATCAAGTTACTTTTGACCCTCGTAGGTCGACAAGGACTCGTACCACCCCTAAGTGGTACGGTAATCCTATCTTGGAGGTCATGTTGTTAGACAACAGTGAACATACGAGCTATGAAGAAGCGATGGTGGGCCCGGATTCCAACAAATGGCTAGATCCATGAAATTTGGGATAGGATCCATGTATGATAACATAGTGTGGACTTTTGAGGACTTACCATATGATCGTAGGGCCATATAGAATAAATCGACCTTTAAGAGAAGACAGACGCGGACGGTAATGTCACCGTCCATAAAGCTCGACTTGTTGCAAAATGGTTTTCACAAGTTTAAGGAGTTGCCTACGATGAGACCTTCTCTCCCGTAACGATGCTTAAGTCCATTAGGATTATGTTAGCAATAGCTGCTTTTTTCGATTATGAAATTTGGCAGATGGATGTCAAAACAATTTCCTTTAACGGTTTTCTGAAGGAAGAGTTGTATATGATGCAACCAGAAGGTTTTGTTGATCCTAAAAATGCTGACAAAGTATGCAAGCTCCAGCGATCCATTTATGGATTGGTGCAGGAATCTCAGAGTCGGAATCTTCGCTTTGATGAGGTGACCAAGGCGTTTGGGTTCATACAAGTTTATGGAGAAGCTTGTATTTACAAGAAAGTGAGTGTGAGCTCTGTAATGTTTCTAATATTATATTTGGATGACATATTGCTGATTGGAAACAATATAGAACTATTGGAAAGCGTGAAGACATATTTGACCAAGAGTTTTTCAATGAAAGACATTGGAGAAGCTGCACATATTAGGCGTCAAGATCTATAGAGATGGATAGAGACGCTTAATAGGACTTTCACAAAGCACCTACCTTGACAAGGTATTGAAGAAGTTCAAAATGGATCAGTCCAAGAAAGGGTTCTTGCCTATCTTGCAAGGTGTGAAGTTGAGTAAGACTCAATGCCCGACGACTACAACGGATAGAGAAAAGATGAGTGTCATCCCCTATGCCTCATCCATAGGCTCTATCATGTATGCGATGTTGTGCATAAGACCAGATGTCAGCCTCACCATAAGTATGGTCGGAAGGTTTCAAAGTGATCCAAGAGTGGAACATTGGACAACGGTCAAAAATATCCTTAAGTACCTGAAGAGAACCAAGGAAATGTTTCTCGTTTATGAAGGTGGTCAAGATCTCGTCATAAAGGGTTACGTCGATGCTAGCTTTGACATAGATCCGGATGACTCTAAGCCTCAAACCGGATACGTATTTATTCTGAATGGTGGAGCGGTAAGCTGGTGCAGTTCCAAGCATAGCGTGGTAACATATTCTACATGTGAAGCGGGGTACATAGCTGATTTGGAAGGAGTGAAGGAATGTATCTGGATGAAGGAGTTCCTCACGGATCTTGGAGTTATGCCTAGTGCACTAGACCCAATGACCCTCTTTTGTGACAACACTGGTGCTATTGCCCTGGCAAAGGAGCCCACTTTTCACAAGAGAACCAGACACATAAAGCACCGCTTCAATTCCATCCGTGATTATATCAAGGAGGAAGACATAAACATTTGCAAATTACACACAGATCTGAATGTTGCATACCGGTTGCGTAAACCTCTTCCACGGTCAAAACATGATCAACACAAGAACTCTATGGGTGTTAGACTTATTACAATGTTAATCACATGACGATGTGAACTAGATTATTGACTCTAGTGCAAGTGGGAGATAGTTACAAATATGCCCTGGAGGCAATAATAAAGTGGCTATTATCATATTTCCTTGTTCATGATAATCGTCTATTATCCATGCTATAATTGTATTGATGAGAAACTCAGATACATGTGTGGGTTCATAGATAACACTGTGTCCATAGTAAGCCTCTACTAGACTAGCTCATTGATCAGAAATGGTTAAGGTTTCCTAACTATAGACATGAGTTTTCATTTGATAACGGGCTCACATCATTGGGATAATAATGTGGTGGACAAGACCTAACCGTAAGCATAGCATCTGATCGTATTAGTTTATTGCTACTGCTTTCTTCATGTCAAGTATCTGTTCCTATGACCATGAGATCATGCAACTCCCTGACACCGGAGGAATGCCTTCTGTGCATCAAACGTCACAACGTAACTGGGTGATCATAAATATGCTCTAAAGGTATCTCCAAGGGTGTATGTTGGGGCTTGGCATGGATCGAGACTGGGATATGTCACTCCGTATGACGGAGAGGTATCTTTGGGTGCTCTCGGTGATACTACATCACAAAAAGCTTGCAAGAAATGTGACTAAAGATTTAGTCACGAGATCTTGTATTACGAAACGAGTAAAGGTAATTGCCGGTAACGAGAATGAACTAGGTATGGAGATACCGATGATTGGATCTTGGGCAAGTAACATACCAATGGACAAAGGGAACTGCATACAGGATTAACTGAATCCTTGACATCGTGGTTCGATCAATAAAGATCTTCGTGCAATATGTAGGAACCAATATGGGCATCCAGATCCCGTTGTTGGTTACTGTCAGGAGAGTGTCTCGGTCATGTCTGCATCATTCTCAAACTCGTAGGGTCCGCACAATTAACGTTCGATGACGATATGTTATTACTTAGTTATGTATGGTGGTGACAAAAGTTGTTCGGAGTCCCGGATGAGATCTCGGACGTCACGAGGAGTTCCGAAAGGGTCCTAAGGTAAAGATTCATATATGGAAAGTGATTTTCGGTTCTAGAATAGTTTCGGGATTTACCGGGTTTAGTGGGAAGTGCCAGAAGGAGTTCCGGGGGTCCATCAGGAGGGTCCACCTACCTCGCAAGGCCCCATTGGCTCAGAGGGAGGCACACCAGCCCCTAGTTTGATGGGCACCACACCTCCCCTAAGGCCCATGCAGTAAAGAGCTAGAGCTAGCCCAAGGGTGGTCGCCGCCCTTTTGCCTTGGGGCCAAGGCAGCCCCCTTGGCTGCCGCCCCCTTGCCTTGGGGGCCAAGGCAGCCCCCTTGGTTGCCGCCTCGAACCCTAGGGGAAACCTGAAAGCACATTTGCTCCCTTGGTGGTTTTGGTAATTAATAACAAGATATATGCCATTGAACTAATGTTTCCACTAACCATGTTCTAGGAAAAGTTCAATGATGGGTTCACAAAAGCATTGTAGAATACCCCAAGAGGCAAGGAAATAGATTGACAAAGCTTCAAGCAAGAGGACTCTACATTTTACTTTGTGAGAAATCACTTTGAGTCCATAGGAAAGCCAATACTATCAAAAGGGGGTAAGGTACTGTTGGTGAACAAAATGTTCATACGTGTACAAGTGATAGTCACCACATACACCCACAAGCTCTTCCACAAAAGTCTGTCCAAATCCCAATATCAAAAATCGGTGCAACCAACACCCCCCATCCGGTGCCACTAATTCTCAGCCTCAGACAGACTCAGCCAAACCCTAGCCCTTCGGTGCAACCAATTCTGATTCGATACCACCAAGTTTGGGTTGCCATCTTTCTGTTACGCAAATTCACAAAATCGGTCCCATCGAGTTTGTTGAATCGGCATCATCGAGTCTTGCAATCTGAACGTTGGTCACCTTATCGTGCAACCGAGTTTTATGTATAGGTCTCATCAAGATTCAAAAGTTGCTACCTTTTAGGCAACTCGGTACCATCAAGATTAACACATTGGTGTCACCGAGTTGGACTTATTAGGTGTAACGGTTGGATCTTTGGTGATGCCTATATATACCCCTCCACCGCCACTCACTCGTAAGAGAAGCACTCAGAATAGATCCCCACTCATACCAACTGATTTTCTGAGGAGAGTCACCTACTCATGTGTTGATATCATGTCATTCCATTCCAACCATATGAATCTTGATCTCTAGCCTCCCCAAGTTTCTTTCCACCCAATCAATCTCTTCCACCAAAGCCAAATATGTGAGAGAGTGATTGTGTGTTGAGGAGTCTATCATCTTGAAGCACAAGAGCAAGGATTTCATCGACATTATCGAGCCTATTACCTTTTGGAGGGTGGTACCTCCTAGATTGGTTAGGTGTCGCTTGGGAGCCTCCTACTTCGTGTTGTGGAGTGAACCAAGAAGTTTGCAAGGGAAATGATATCGCCTACTTCGTGAAGATATACCCCGAGATAGGCTAGTCCTCCGTGGACCTAGGCCATCATGGAATAGTCAAGGTTGCTACTTCGTGGACCCTTATGGGTGGAGCCCTCCATGGACTCTTGTGACCGTTACCCTCCGTGGGTTGAAGACTCCATAAATGTGGACGTACGATAGCACCACCTATCGGAACCATGGAAAAAAATCATCGTGTCTCCAAATTGCGTTTGATCTTCATACCCTTCCTTTACTACTCATGTTTGTCTTTACTTTCCGCTACTATACTCGTAGACATGCATGTGTAGTTGGTGCTTGACTTGCTATGAATGCTAAAATCTGCCAACACTTCAAATTGGGAAAAGGTAGATTTTTATTTCGTCAAGTGTTCTAATCACCCCCCCTCTAGACCTACTTTCGATCCTACAAGCGGTATGAGAGCTTTGATCTCCATTGCATTAGTTTCACAACCTAGGAGAGTATGGCGTCTAGTGAGGGAAATTATCACCGTAGAGGTCCTTACTTTGATGGCACTAATTTTGCTAGTTGGAAGTACAAAATGAAAATGCATCTTCTTGGTCATAACCCCGCCGTTTGGGATTTTGTTCGTGTTGGATTGCAAGGTGAATTCTTCGCGGATGGAAGGGAACCGGTTCGCAAAGCGACTACGGATGAATTGAAGATGTTGCAACTCAATGCTCAAGCATGTGACATTCTCTTCAACTGCCTATGCCCCGAAGAATTCAACAAAATCAGTCGTCTTGAGAATGCAAAAGAGATTTGGGATACTTTGGTTGATATGCATGAAGGTACCGAATCTGTAAGAGAGTCCAAGTTGGATGTTCTTCAAAGTTAGTTTGACAAGTTCAAGATGAAGGATGGTGAAGGAGTCGCTCAGATGTACTCTAGGGTAGCTCTCATCACCAATGAGATTGATGGCTTAGGAAGGGAAGAAATGACTGACAAATTCATCATCAAGAAGATACCTCGAGCTTTGGATGATCGATATGACACCGTATGCACATTAATCCAAATGATACCCAACTATAAAGATCTCAAGCCAACAGAAGTGATTGGAAGGATTGTTGCTCATGAGATGACACTCAAGGATAAGGAAGAGCTTCACCACAAGTCTAGGGGTGCTTGCAAGGCCACAAATGATGCTCCCGCAACTTCAAGCAACAATATTGTCACAAATGAAGAGATAATCCTCATGGTCAAGAAATTCAACAAGTTCTACAATAATAGAGGCAAAGATCAAAGCTCCAACTCAAGATATGAAGAGAAGCGCTCGTCAAGTCATGACCGAAACTGCTACAATTGTGGGAAGCCCGGACACTACTCCAATGAGTGCACGGATCCTTACAAAAGGAAACAAGAGTCACCAAGAAAATGAAGCTCAAGAGACGAGTCACCTCGAAGAGAGAGAAGGAGTAGGGATGATTGTTATGAACGAAGACCCTCAAGGAGAAGTAGGGACTCGAAGAAGAAGGACAAGTACACCAAGAGCTACTCAAGAAAAATACATCAAGCTCATGTTGGTGAATGGGTTTCCGGCTCCGAATACGACAACCACTCCGAGAGAAGCTACCACTCCAACTCCAACTATAGTCAAGATGAAGGTGTTGCCGAACTTGCACTAGTGAAAACTGACTCCTACGACATATTTGATTCACAAAATGAAGGGAGTGGATGTTGCTTCATGGCTAAAGGCCCCAAGGTATCACATCCCAAGTATCTTAATTTCAATAGTGATGAGGATGACTTGTTAATTGAAGATGACTTGCTATTTGACAAATCTAGTAATGTTAGTCAAGATGAACTTGATAGTAATCACTCTAGTCTAGATAAGTCATGTGATGATGAGTTGGAAATAGAACGACTAACTCAAGAACTAAACACTCTTAAGTTAGCTCATGACTCTACTCTACAAGATCATAGAGAGCTTGAAAGGACACATGAGAAGCTCTGCTTAGAGAATCTCAATTTAGAGCGAGAGCATGAGTTCCTTAAAGCTATGAATGACGATCTTCGAAAGAAGACTTCCTCTTATCTAGCCAAATGACTTCTATTGTCTACGTTGATGCCACAAGTTAAGAGTAAGCAAACTAGTAACAAAGGCAAGAAAGGTTCTTCAACTAGTAGCATTAAAAATGATAAATCCAATGATAGTGCTTCTAGTAGTTTTATTGATCCCACTAACTCTTCTCTTAGCCAAGTTACACTTGAGAATAAAATGAAATTTTGAAAGAGATTATAGAGAAAGGTATCTACAAGGGTCTTGCCGGGTGCAAACAATTTGAGGAGATTGTACGCAAGCACGGAGGATACCGGAAGAACCGTGGCATTGGCTACTTCAACACTAATGGGGTTGAGTGGGAAGAAGGTCAATACCCCAATCCCAAGTTTGTTCCTCAAAAGGAGAAGTATGAAAATACTCTCCCAAGGGAACAAAATCTCAAGATGACCTTCCACCACAAGACCCCAAGCTTAAGGGCAAGAACAAGCTTCAAGAGGACATTGACTCATATGAAGATGAAACCTGAGATTTGGTGAAGTGGGTTTCCAAGGCTACTACAAGCTCAACTTCTACAAGTGCTACTTCAGCACCAAGGATCCCCATCAACTTGATGTGGGTCCCCAAGAAGAAGAACTAGATAAATTATTCAGGGATGACTCCGCCAATGAAATCCACTCATATTAATTATTGGCAAGAACTAGTTGCAATCAACATCAACATCATGCACTAGTTCAAGGAGTCACACATTCCCTGAAAGGTAAGCAAGGGATCAGGTAACCAACAAATCAATGGACATCATCATGTATGCTTTGCACTCCATGTCCATAGATATCCTTGTATTTGTATCTTGTGTGTTGGGACTAACCCATGTATGTGAGAAGAGTAATGAAACAACAAGGATGGTCCCAACTCATGGTGATCTTCATCAACTTTGAGCATCCACCACCACTTCACCTACATGAATTCTTCATCGATAAAACCCAAGTTTAGTTTATCCCTCCTATGGGGGGATGTCACATCAAGGGGGAGCTTTACTCTAAGACTTGAGTCAAAGCATCTCATAGTATGTGACAACATTAAATACTTTATGTAAAAGTGGTAACCCCACTTGTGCTTAAACGATGAGTATGACCTATGATCAAGTATTCTTACTTGACTCCTAAGTCAATATACTCATATATAGATGACTCTGTCATCGCCAAAATGCTTGTTAGATGCTAGTGTGTTTGTGCATGTTTGCCATGTTTTCATTTGGCATCTTATTGTGTGAGCATGTTGGTCTGCATTTATTTACTCATTTGAGGACATCCAATTGTTGCTATTTGGCTTTTGATTTTTAATTTGCCAATTGGATGTACAAGAATGCCTAGGACCACTCTAGTAGCCATCTATGCTTTCTCACCTCATGCCCTATTCATTCTGCATCACAAAATTTGAACAAGTACTTTTCGATCTCTCTGTGTGAGGAGCACTCGGAGTTCCGTATCAACAATGGACTCACCATTAAAACCTCCCCAATGCACCTCGGTGGAACCAACTCAAAAATCTCGGTCTCACCGAATGCCTAGGGTTGATCTGCTTTTCTATCTCGGTACTATCGATTCCATATTCCTGGTTACATCGAGTTTCCCTGTTAGCTCACGGTTGAGAAACTCGGTGACACCGAAAATTTAGAATCCGTGTCACCGACAGCCGCGGGTATATAAGGAGGCATACCCGACCTTTGAAATTATTCTTCAACTGTCGCCCCCTTAAAGCCCTACGCTGCCGATTCGAGGCCCTTGGTCATCGCCATTGTCTTCCCGAGCGCCTCCGCTGTTGGAAGTCCATGCCGTCGATGGAATCTACACCCCCGTCGCTGCCGTAGCGAAGTTGTCACCAAGCTAGGGTATGATTTCACCCCCTCATGCGCTCCAACCTTCGATTCTTGCGCATTAGGACTTTTCCATCCATAAGCCACCATTTGAGATTGATTTATCCATGAAATAATTCCCATAGTTAGCAAACATGAGATTTTGTAGGGTTTGTCGTCCGCCCGATGAAACTCGATGGAACCAAAGCAAACAAATTGGTGTGACCGATTTGCCCTCTGTGCTGCTGAGAATGATCTCGGTGAAACCGAGTACTCTTTTCCGGTCTCACCAAAAAGAGTGCCAAGTTTCTGTTAAAGAGATAGTCAGTCTCGATAGCACCAAAATTTTTGCTTCGGTTGTACCGATTTTCATGTAACAGAATGCAAACCTTGAGAATCTTTTGTTCAAACTTTCAAAAACTAGCTGCATTTTGTGATGACTTATCCTATTTTCCTCTTCTATGCTCTATTCACAGGGTGAGATATGTCAGATGTTGAGGACAACCAGAATTTGCAGGACCATAACATTGACATGAGTTCAGGCACTAGCCCTGGGTCCAGTTCATTTTCAGATCCAGACACCCCTAGCTCTCATGGGTTGCCCAAGGCTGTTACTAGGACCAGGAAGAAGCTGAATTCAAATGAGGATTCAGACTTTGTGCCAGAGGAAGTTATTGCCAAGAAGCAAGACAAGGATGCCAAGAAGTCATCAAATGAAGCCACCTCTTCTAGGAGGATGGTCAACAAGGTATATGCCCCTACAGAGTCTATGAGAGCACCTGAGAGTGCTAGGGCTACCACGACCATTGTGTTGGGGAACGTTGCATGGGAAACAAAAAAAATTCTACACACACGAAGATCTATCCATGGTGATGAGCATCTATGAGAGGGAGAGTGGATCTACGTACCCTTGTAGATCGCTAAGCGGGAAGCGTTAAGAAACGCGGTTGGTGTAGTCGAACGTCTTCGCGATCCAAATCGCCGAGCGTCCCGCGATCACATCACGATCCGTCCCGCGATCCAATCACGATCCGTCCCGCGAACTCATCACGATCCGTCCCGCGATATCATCATGATCCGTCCCGCGAACTCATCACGATCCGTCTCGCGATCTTGATCACGGTCCTTCCGATCTAGCGCCGAACGGATGGCACCTCCGCGTTCAGCACACGTACAGCTTGATGACGATCTCCACCATCTTGATCCAGCAAGAAGGAGTGGAGAGGAAGAAGAGTTCTCCGGCAGCCTAACGACGCTCCGGCGATGGTTGTGGAGCAATTCCGGCAGGGCTTCGCCTAAGCACTGCAGAAAACCGATCTAGAGGAGAAACTATGCACTAGAGATTAGGGTTTGCACGTGGCTAAAAAGCTTGTGCCAAAACCCTAAAATCCTCTAGTATATATAGGAGGAGAGGAGGAGGAGGCTTGGCTGCCAAAAAGCCAGCCCTTGGGTCGACCAAAGTGGGAGGTGGAGGAGGACTCTCCTCCTCCACTCCTAGTAGGACTAGGACTCTTCCTTTTTGCCTTTTTTCCCACCTTTTTCCTTTGGTTTTCTTTCTTCCAGCGACATGGGCCAATTGTGGTTGTTCCACCAGCCCACTAAGGGCTGGTTATTACTTTCCCACAGCCCATGAAGCCTCTTGGGTCGAAATACCCCTCCCGGAGGTCTCCCGGTACACTACCGATAAGCCCGGAACTTTTCCGGCGACCAAAACAGGACTTCCTATATATGAATCTTTACCTCCAGACCATTCCGGAGCTCCTCATGACATCTAGGATCTCATTCGGGACTCCGAAAAAACTTCGATCACCACCATACATAACTCTATACTACCGAAACGTCACCAAACCTTAAGTGTGCAGACCCTGTGGGTTCGAGAACTATGTAGACATAACCGAGACACCTCTACGGTCAATAACCAATGGCGGGATCTGGATGTCCATATTGGTTCCTACATATTGTACGAAGATCTTTATCGGTCGAACCTCTATGTCAAGGATTCAGTTAATCCCGTATGATGTTCCCTTTGTTCTTCGGTATGTTACTTGCCCGAGATTCGATCGTCGGTATCTCCATACCTAGTTCAACCTCGTTACCTGCAAGTCTCTTTACTCGTTCCGTAATACAAGATCCCGTAACTAACAATTAGTCACATTGCTTGCAAGGCTCATTGTGATGTTGTATTACCGAGTGGGCCTCGAGATACCTCTCCGTCACACGGAGTAACAAATCCCAGTCTCGATCCATGCCAACTCAACAGACACCATCGGAGATACCTGTAGAGTACCTTTATAGTCACCCAGTTACGTTGCGACGTTTGATACACACAAGGCACTCCTCCGGTGTCAGTGAGTTGCATGATCTCATGGTCATAGGAACAGATACTTGACATGCAGAAAACAATAGCATTAAACTAACACGATCATATGCTACGTTTGTAGTTTGGGTCTTGTCCATCCCATCATTCTCCTAATGATGTGATCCCATTATCAAATGAAATCTCATGTCAATGGCTAGGAAACCTTAACCATCTTTGATCAACGAGCTAGTCTATTAGAGGCATACTAGGGACATGGTTTTGTCTATGTATCCACACATGCATTTAAGTCTCCGATCAATACAATTATAGCATTGATAATAAACGATTATCATAAACAAGGAAATATGATAATAACTAATTTATTATTGCCTCTAGGGCATATTTCCAACACATTGAGCCCCCAAGGAGGTCATTGCCTAAGAAGGTAGGTGAGAATAAAGCCACGAAGAGGATTATCCATGTTGTTGGCAGGCCTACCTCAATGTTTGAAGACCCTGAGGAGGCTGCTGGTGCAGCTGAGGAGGAGGAGGAGGAAGAAGAGCAAGTTGTCAAGGCCCCTCCCAAGAAGAAGCAGAAGAAGCTTTTGGCAGATGCTATGCCAAAGCAAGGTCCCTCCAAGAGCACCAAGTCTGCCCCCAAGAAGGCTGCTGCTAAAAAGTCCAAGAGGACATCCAGACATATTTGAGCTTCTGAGAAGAACAATGAATCTACCTTCAGAGAAGCTGATGAGGATGCTATGTCTGCATTGATGAAGCTAAGACCTCATCTCCTAGTGCACAATGCCAATCATACTTTAGCTGAAGATATGAAGAAGAAGAAGGATGCAGGTTTGAGAGAGTGGAGAGCCATTGATCCTTACCCTCAGAAGAAGTAGACAGTTGTGGAATACATGTTCTACACCAAGGAGCAACAGGATTTCTATGAGACTGTGTTGCTTGACAAGAGTCCAGCTATGAGTGACATGAGATTGTCGATTGGAAGTACATCAAGGCAAACCAAGACTACTTCCCGAGTGTGCAAGACAACTTTAACTGTGTTGGCCTAGACAAGTTTGTTGGCAAAGAGTTCACTTCATGGAACAATGAGATGATCATGCAATTCTACTCCACTGCTCACTTCGATGGAGATGGTAGGATTGTGTGGATGACAGAAGGAGCAAGATATGAGTCTACTGTTGATGAATGGGCTGCCATCTTAGGAGTCCTAGAGGCACATGATGGAGATATCTGCGTGTACTTAGAGTCCAAGGCAAGCCACAATGCCATGAAGGACATGTACAATGCCATTCTTGCTGCACAGCTCCAGTCCCACAAGCTAGGATTGATCTATCACCTCCAGGAAGGTCTCCGCACCATCAACACTATTTTGAGGCATACATTGATGTCCAAGTTAGGTGACGAGAATATGATCCGAGGCTACTCCATCAACTTGCTGCTTCACATTGACCAGAACCAGAGATTCGGAGTGATGGATCTGATTGTGGAGACTGTGAAGAGGGTTGCTGCTGATCAGAAGCACTCTTGCTGCTATGCACCCTACATTCAGATGCTCATCAACTCCAAGCCGGAGAAGCACATATTTCTCTGGATAGACCCCACTTGCCCCTACAGCCAGACTTCAAGGACAATGTTGTGGTGATGGACCCAGACCATCCCACATCAGCTGCAGCTCAGGCACATGCACATGCAGAGGCAGAGGCAGCTAGAGCCACTAGTGCTACCATCCCTAGGTCCAGGAACGAGTAGACGGATCTCTTGATATCTGTAGTCATGGACATGAAGAAGGATATCAAAGGCATACTAGACAATCAGAGTGGTCTTGTGAGGATCTTTGAGGATAGAGTGAAGACCCCCAATGACAAGATGGATGGGCTGACCAAGACAGTCAACGATCTCAAGAAGGAAGTAGATGAAGCTCCTATCTGTCGCACCTCTTCAGAGTCTGATTTTGATGATGAGGAGGATTGTGCACCTGTCAGGATGACTGCCCAGTTCAGGACTCGGGCCAGAACACCTACAGTGCCAGCTCCGGAGATGAGACCTTCATCGTCTGCACCAGCTACTGTCACCTCAACTCCATCAGCTCCTCCAGTGCCACCAGTTGCTACTCCAACTCCGTCCAGGACATCTGCAGAGGTCTTCGCTGACGCACTTCTCTCAACTCCAACATCGACCATCGGAGGAGATCGGCCCCAGAAGGATGATTAGCTATATCTCTTTGAACTTTTTGGTAACTTGTTGCCAAAGGAGGAGAAGTTGTATATAGATCTTTAGGCTTCGAGTGAGAGAGCGTTTGGTTTCTATTGCTGTTTTAAAAACATTTGGTATTTTGGTTGCTTGTGTTATACTTTTGTTCGTGTTTGATCATACGCTTTAATGTGTGTTGCTACTATTTCCTATCCTTTTGATGGTTATGAAATGATCATTCACTTTGTTGATGTGTTGTGCTATGATATTAAATCTAATTTACTCTCGCACACCACCAAGTTGTATGTGACATGGAATAAGTGCCCCATGTACCTAGTCGATTGTGCATATGCATTCAAACGCAAATTTAAAAAAAATGCACAAATTTAGGGGGAGCTCTTGCTTATCACATACTTCTCAAAGCGACGATTAAATTCTTTGATTATATCATATGTCAAAGCTTAGATCTATATGTTGTCAGCAATTACCAAAAAGGGGGAGTTTGAAAGCACATTTGCTCCCTTGGTGGTTTTGGTAAATAATAACAACATATATGTCATTGAACTAATGTTTCTACTAAGCATGTTTTAGAAAAAGTTCAATGATGGGTTGGCAAAAGGATTGTGGAATACCCCAAGATGCAAGGAAATAGATTGGCAAAGCTTCAAGCAAGAGGACTCTACATTTTAATTTGTGAAAAATCAATTTGAGTCCATAGGAAAGCCAATACTATCAAAAGGGGGTAAGGTACTGTTGGTAAACAAAATGCTCATACGTGTACAAGTGATAGTCACCACATACACCCACAAGCTCTTCCACAAAAGTCTGTCCAAAGCCAAATATCCAAAATCGGTGCAAACAACACTCCCCACTCGGTGCCACTGATTCTCAGCCTCAAACAGACTCAGCCAAACCCTAGCCCTTTGGTGTAACTGATTCTGATTCGGTACCATCGATTTTGGGTTGCCAACTTTCTGTTACGCAAATTCACAAAATCGGTCCCACCGAGTTTGTTGAATCGGCGTCACCGAGTCTGGCAATTTGACTGTTGGTCATCTTATCGGTGCAAACGAGTTTTATGTATCGGTCTCACCGATATTCAAAAGGTTCTACCTTTTAGGCAACTCGGTACCACCGAGATTAACACATTGGTGTCACCGAGTTGGACTTATTAGGTGTAACGGTTGGATTTTTGTAGATGGCTATATATACCCCTCCACCACCACTCACTCGCAAGAGAAGCACCCAGCACAGATCCCCACTCATACCAACTGATTTTCTGAGAGAGAGACACCTACTCATGTGTTAAGATCATGTCATTCCATTCCAACCATGTGAATCTTGATCTCTAGCCTCCCCAAGTTGCTTTCCACTCAATCAATCTCTTCCACCAAAGCCAAATCTGCGAGAGAGTGATTGTGTGTTGAGGAGTTTATCATCTTGAAGCACAAGAGCAAGGAGTTCATCGACATTATCGAGCCTATTACCTTTTAGAGGGTGGTGCCTCCTAAATTGGTTAGGTGTCGCTTGGGAGCCTCCTACTTCGTGTTGTGGAGTGAACCAAGAAGTTTGTAAGGGCAAGGAGATCGCCTACTTCGTGAAGATCTACCCCGAGTTAGGCTAGTCCTTAGTGGACGTAGGCCATCATGGAATAGTCAAGGTTGCTACTTCATGGACCCTTATGGGTGGAGCCCTCCGTGGACTCTCGCGGCCATTACCCTCCGTGGGTTGAAGACTCCATAAACATGGACGTACGATAGCACCACCTATCGAAACCACGGGAAAAAATCATCGTGTCTCCAAATTGTGTTTGATCTTCCTGCCCTTCCTTTACTATTCATGTTTGTCTTTACTTTCCGTTGATATACTCGTAGACATGCATGTGTAGGGTGTGTTTGACTTACTATGAATGCTAAAATCTGCCAACACTTAAAATTGAGAAAAGGTAAATATTTTTTTGGTCAAGTAGTCTAATCACCCCCCCTCTAGACCTACTTTCGATCCTACAAAACCTTCCCTAGGGCGGCCGCACCTACACCCCCTATATATATGAGAGGATAGGGAGGGCAGGTGCACCACAAGCCACGGCGCAGCCCTCCCTCCCTCTCTCTAGATTGATTTCTCCCTCGTTCATGTCATGGTAGCGCTTGGCGAAGTCCTGCCGAGACAGCTCCACCACCATCGCCATCACGTCGTCGTGCTTTCGGATAACTCATCTACTACTCTGCTCTCGCTCGCTGGATCGTGGAGGCGGAGACGTCATCGAGCTTTACGTGTGCTAAACCCGGAGGTGTCGTCCGTTCGAGGCTAGATCGGGAGTTCGGAACAGATCGTGATTGGATCGCGAAGATGTACGACTACATCAACCGCGTTTCTTAACGCTTCCGCTTAGCGATCTACAAAGGTATGTAAATACACTCCCCCTCTCGTAGCTATACATCTCCATGGATAGATCTTGCGTGTGCGTAAGATTTTTTTTTTCAATACAACGTTTCCCATCATACAATACATCACAGTTGTCTTACTGTGTGTATCCTATTTTAAGGCACCTGTTAGAGCAACAAAATGATGTAAAACAACTATTTTTTTGTGGTCTTGCGCGGTCCCGCTGCCCTAAAACATTTGCTCCAGCAGCCTAATGATTTTTTTTGCACATGCCCTATCCTTGGGGTGTTTTTTCTTTGCACACATGGCACCTCTTGAAGCGTTTTTGCCCCCAAGCGTTGTAAAAAATGGTTATGCCTTATTTTAGGGTACCTATTGGAGATTATCTAACTATGTCAGATCTAATGAAATGTTTATGTACGGATTACTATTTTACTATAGCTTTAGTTTTTAAAGGGTTGTTTTGAACATTTTTTTTGAATCTATTTCCTGAAAAAAAATTGAAGTCTCTAGCGCTTGACTGTCTTCTTCCTCTCGAACAGACAAATAGGGATATCGACATCAACGTTGTTCGATGGCTTCCCATGACAAATGAGTCCGAATTTTTGGGTTTTCTGTTTTTCTTAGACTTTCACTCTTTTTGCATTTTTTCCTGTAATAACTGTGACACATCTAACGAAATATATATCTTCGTATTACTGTATTCCGGTGTGTCAACATCTTCCCATGACAAATGCATCTTTGGATTTTCTGACGTCCTTAGGATTTCACTTTTGTTCTGTTTTTCTCCTGCAATAACTATGACACCTCTAATGGAATGTATATATATATATATATATATTCATATCACTGTATTTTTGTAGCTTTTGTTCCTGTAGGAATATTAACATCAACATCGAATACTCCCTGTACTCATTAGTTGGGAATTGACGTGTAAGAATTTTTTTTATATAACTTCTATTTCTAAATAGGTACAACCCATGTCTATTTTTGTTAATCATGCAATCATGTCACATAAGCAAGTCATGCATGCAAGTCCTGAGTTACGTATTTTGTATTACTCTATGCATGCATCGTTGCCACATCATCAATGCATGCATGTTAGTTGGAAGTTACCTTTTTGCATTAGATTTTGTATTGACATTATATGCGTAGGGCGATTTCAGCATACCTATGTAGTTCACTCACCACATTTTTTGTTAGAAATGACATTTTTTTACTGCAATTCAATTTTTTTTATATTGTTGTTAAGCTTACATTTGCTTCTCAATTAGTTTTAGATGTTTTTATAGCAATTACTCCAATGAGCAAGCAAGACATCAAACCAACCAAACTATAGTAGATGGAGTATTTATGCATTTCTTTTACCGTAATTCCAACAGCAATCGTGTAGTTCGTCATCTAGTAAATCTTGTATCGTGGAGCAGAGGAAGCAATAAGAAGTCGGCTTGAACCACGTCAATGCGGTCGCAATGGAAACCCGCATGGTCAATTAGTACTCCTATTCCCCGTAAAAAGATAAATACTCCTACCAATCTACCACAGATTAACGCAACGGAGTGTATAACGGGAGCCAGTGTACCGAGCACTTGCGAGTATGGACATCTGTCTGATATCTGTATAGTCAATTGGCCAAGTTAGTCGACCGTTTCACTTTAAAAAAACTCACATGTACTCTTTCCGTCGGATAATATAAGAGTGTTTTAAAAAATATTTTTATATCATGAGAAAGAGAGAGTACATCGTTAGGTGTGCTATAAACACATGCAAGTTCGTTTAAACTATGTCATCTTAGTTTAAAAAATATGCCATCCAATACTAATCGCGTCATATTGGTCGACACCCTGGGCCTTGCTAACCTGGTTTGTTTTCTTGCTATACCAAATTATATCAGAGATGGCAGGTGCGGAAGAAAACCTTGATTGCTTTGTTAAATATAATAAAGCCATGGAACTACTCTTTCCGTTTCAAAATAAAACTGTCTCAACTTTGTACTAACTCTAGTATAAAATTATACTAAACCTAAGACATTTATTTTAAAACGAAGAAAGTATAATTTTTATTGTATTGCTATTAGAACCACCAATAATTGGCAGGTGCCGATCATTTGGCCCGTATGAAAATACTGGTATCTCAAAGCATTAACGTTAACAGGCCTTCAGTTCACCTAACGACATCAGAAAACAGTCTGACATGGATGGATGCGGTGTTCACCATTGAAAAATGGACTTGTTTGTACACAAGTGGCATGTCGACTTCAAAGGAAATTAGAGGTAGCACGTACATGGTTAATGCCAGGGGATGTGCCAAGACCTTGTTCGCTGGTCTTGCCTTGCGGCTCAGCTACAGCTAGTCACGTCATGTGTGCCTGTGGTCCAAGAAGGAGGCCCGCCCTGGCTGCATCTACCGACATGCATGCAGTTGCTGGGCAGCCTAGCCAGGAAACGACTCTGAAGCCCCCAAGTCAGCCCCCGCCATAGCAGGCAGGGGCAAGGGACGAAAGCAAATCGACAAGCTGTCGATCGGCCGCAAAAATCCGACGCGTGATAGGAGTACCAAGTGGCATCTGCAAGCTGCAGCCTCGGAGGATATTCGCGCCAAAAAGGCCTCTCGCCATTTTTGGGGATTCAGCTATACCCGCTGCGTTGCATGGCCTTTTCTCTTCCTTCCATTGTTGACGTTTGTTTCAGTTGAGTCGAGGAGTTTGCGAAAACGATAGGCGCCGTTGATTTCTTTTTCCCTCACCTTTTCCGATCAAGGCGTTTTCACGGTGATAAGCTCGATCGCAAAGGCAAAACAAAAGAAAACGTTGACGATGCATCTACCGTATAGCATTACTATTTATTTTCCTTACGACTTTACGTGAAGGTGACGTACGGCACGACCGTGTTTGCTGCCGCGGCCCCGTCGTTCCTAAATATTTGTTTTTTTAGAGATTTCACTATGAATTACATATGAATGTATATAGACATAGTCTAGAGTGTGGATTCATTTACTTTGCTTCGTATGTGGTCCATAGTTGAATTTCTAAAAAGACAAATATTTAGAAACGGAGGTAATAGATACGTGACACTATTGTACTTGGCTTGCTTGCATTGCCCGAGCAGCCGCGCCGCAAATTAAGGCCAAAGTTGATTGTGGGTTTACTCATCTTTTTCTGCCATGTTTACGATCGTGGTTTCACTAGTCAACTTGATGGCTCCCGTTTGCGGCGTCACAGGATGAGACACGACAGTACCCCGCTACAGCACACCACACCACACCACACGCAGCAGGAAAATCATTTTCACTGCCTCCATTGTTGACTTTTGTTTTGTTAATTGTCATATAATGTGTTTTCTCGATTGAAAAAGAAGAAAAAAACATCTATCACCGAGCAGAGCACGCGCGGATCGAAGATGCGCAAGAGAAAATGATAGCGCCACATGGGCATCAGGATCCGTGTAATAATGCACCGTGTTTTTCCTCTATTTTTTAAACAAGGAGGCGGCTTTTATTAAAACATTTTTTAGAGATGTTTTCTTTCTTTTGTGTTGCCTTCTAGGTGAGAGGTGAGAACGGCATGGGTGTTTTTTTTCACGGCCTGGGCTATGAGGCTATGACTCTCTTTTGCGACAAATAGGCGGCTCACACATAGAGAGGGGTGTATCCTGGGTAGGTCAATCCATTGCTTGAACTACAGGATGACGAGTGGAGCGGGAAGCGGCACTGTAACGACCATATTCTTGGGGGTCTTCGAGGAAAACTCATGAAAATATATTTTAAAAAGTGAATTTTTTCGAAAAATATTTGAGAACATATTTTAGAAACACAAACATGTTTGCAAATCTCAAACATTTTCTGAAAACACAAATGTTCTCTGAAATTTACAAACATTTCTTTAAACGTGAATATATTTTTAAAAAGCAAGCATCTTTAAAAAATGAACATTTTTTCAAATTTGAATTATTTTTTAAAATGCACATATTTTTACAATTTTTGAGATATTCAAAAAGAAGAACATTTTTTCAAGTTTGCAATTTTCTTTTCAAATTTTCGAACAACTTTTATAAAAGCATGATTTTTTTATATTTAAAAATAAAAAAGGAGAAAAAAACAGAAAACTAAAACTAAAATATAAAAAATAATAAATAAAACCGGGAAAACTTGTAAAGAAAACAACAGAAGAAGAAACCCTAGAAGATTCTAAAGTCCTATCCTATAGACTACCGTATGGCTGATTTAGCTTTCCCATTCACATTCGTCCGATAGCTCTACATTTTGATGGTAATTTGCCACACAAAGCGACAAATAGAAAAATGCCGGCAAATCATATTTTAGCGTGTACGGATGGTACCACAATGATATGTATTAGTCATTTTCACTATTGACGCTCCGAACGCTCACTAGCGAACAAACATGGCCTGACACACTAGGAACCGAGCGCTTGGGAGTGTTATGTGCCGCATAGATTTTGCGACGGCGACTATGTCTCACATTAAGTGAGACGATAGGATGTCTCACTGCGAGCATCTACAGTTTCAGGCCAGCCCAATAGCATCTTTTAAAGTAATGTAGATGAAAAGAAGGAGCTACCAGGATTCGATCTCAGGTCTGCGACATAATAGCTGGTGCTGCTAAGAATCGAATTCATGGAATCCTGTAGGGCGTAACCTACTTAAGGGGTATAGAGCGGTTTTCCATAGGATTTTCCGTGTTGTGGTTTGTTTTTCTTTATTTTTTCACGGTTTTTCTTCATCCTTTTCTCCATTTTCATTGGTTTTCATTCATTTTCATGGGGTTTACCTATTCTTTTCATGGTTCTAGTTGTTTTTTGTGTTTTTTTTCCTTTGTTTTGCTTCGATTTTGTTTGTTTATTTCTCAGTTTCATTGATTTTGTTATTTGTTTTTCTCGGTTTTCATTATTTTTTTCTATACATATTTTTGCTCTATATCTAATACATTTTTATAATACACATTTTACTTTGTCAAAATACATTTTAAATACTTTTTAATACCTGGTTAATATTTTTATACACAATTTTAAATATTTTTCGAACAGTTGATTAAAAAGTCCAATGCAAGATTACATTTTTTAATACCTGGTCAACAATTTTTCCTATACATTTTAAAGATTTCTCAAATGCTTAATTAACATATTTTAAATAAAATATTAATATATTTTTTACATGGTCAACATTTTTTTATACATATTTAATATTTTTCAAAAGCTTGATTAACATTATTCAAATAGTTCAACATTTTCTTTACATTCTTGATTAAAAAATATGCATCATCAAATTTCATCATTTTTCTCAATAAACAGTAAACACATTCTCTATGCACATGTTAACGTGGTGTTTCCAAGCCCGAGCTCAAATGAACTCAGGTGAATAGTATCTTCGAAAAAAATACAAAAAATGTTCGAACAAATCTGATTTTTTTAAACAAACATTGAAAAAAGCTTCTCAGTACTGACAAAATAACATTTGTGGAAGTCATAGAAAAAACAAAATTAATGACCCAAAAGTGTTATTTTTATAACATTTTGGAGTATTGATTTTTTTTCGTGACTTCTACGAATGTCATTTTTTAATGAAATTTTGCAAGCACTGATAACTTTTGTAAATGTTTGTACACATAAAAAAGCAGAATTTTTAAAATGTTTTTCATTTATTTTTGATTTTATTGTTCATCCCGAGCTCAAATGAGCTTGGGAGCAAAACATGACGTTTGTGCACATGTAACATTTTCAACTGCATGATCAAACTTTTATCAAACTAGTAAGCATGCACATGAAATTTGCGTGTATCAACAAGATAATACATTGTCCCAAAAAAATAAAATACAAGACTTCAAGCGTGCCTGGCTTGACAAAGATGACATACTTAGTGATGAGTTTGAGTCTGTGCTTGTGTTGATTTACAAGAGTTTGATTCAGGTTCTTGTGTTGTGAGTTTGAGTTTGTGCTTGTGTTAGACAAGTACGGTAGGAGTAAATAAGATGGATGTGCTTCATAGCTAATTGTTGCCTGAGTTTCCTAAGAATTTTCTTGTACACAGGTTTTACATGTCAAGTTGTAATAAGATGGATATGCTTCATAGCTAACTGCTATCGGATTTTCCAAAGGATTTACATCTAGCCATCATCGTGCGCACAACGTGAACCAAAAACAGAATTTATAGTTCAAATTAAAAATACAACCTTTTGTAGCAAACTAACTCATGTGGAAATTAATAAGAAATTCACATATGAAGTATATGTATCAAAAATTTACATGGCGCAGACGGATCATGTTTATCAGCTTTAAAGGTATATCCAGCGTCGGCTTCCAAAAAAGAACATCATGTGTGACTTCCCCAGATTCAGTGTACAATTGAAAGCAAAAACACCCTTTACTCCCTGTGATCCCTATTAACCTTAGATCGAATGGCACACGGGAACCCGCATCACGGGAACAGCTAATCTCCCCATATCACCTGATATTTTCCCACACCCGGATAGCTATTAGAAAGAACAATGTAGCCAGAAACACGAGGTAGCTTAGAACCACCAACATAGTAGATGAAAATGCAATTGATTAAAATGTTAAGGTACCATGGGGAAGGTTCTTATTTCTGCTTGTGGCCTGAAGCTTCTTCGGCACGAGCTCCTCTTGAGACCTCCAGGATGACAGATTGCTACACGGTTTGACTGGCCCCAGATTTAGGTACAACAAAGAAGGTGGCATCAGCAATGGAGACTATATATATATATATATATATATATATATATATATATATATATATATATATATATATATATATTCCAGCCAAAATAGCACGTCACACTACCCAGGCAACCTGGGATCGAATCAGGCTGGCCTGTTATTGTAGCCGCTTCACGCGAGAGATCTTTCCGTGTCACGTGAAGTGAGATATAGTCACTGCGCTCATTGCCCCCTTGGCTGTGTTTAGGGACATGGAGTCTCGTTGGGTAACATGGTCCAACCCATTTTTATTTTAGATTGGTATGAAATAGTAGCCCTAAAAAAGATTGGTGTGAAATAGGTAGTAGTAACAAGAGAAAGTCATGAACGAACCCCTTCGCTGTGTTTAGGGACATGGAGTCTCGTTGGGTAACATGGTCCAACCCATTTTTATTCTAGATTGGTACGAAATAGTAGCCCTAAAAAAGATTGGTGCGAAATAGGTAGTAGTAACAAGAGAAAGTCATGAATGAATCTGGGTACATATAAATCCACTTTGGAAATCACATTTTGAAATGACAAAAAAACTTCTGGAAAAGAATGCGCGTGGACATAGTAATAGAACAATAGCTTCATTTAGCATTAAGAATTTTTAGGATGTTAGGATCTCCAGAGTTTTTTTTCAAAGAAAAACAAAGTGTATATGCGTTCTAATATATATTTATTGCACGAACAAAGGTAATTTTGGATCAATATTTCAAGAAAAAAATCTATAAACATAAGGCTAATAATCCTCACAAATGCATATGTTATTGTAAAGGCCACTACAATCTTAGACAACCAAATTCCGGTCGACCCGCTTGTCCCAATGGGTCAGTGGTGTCCTACTCCCTGGCCCAGTTTCCATACAAGGCCAACCCAAACCCATTCATCGATCCATTCCATCTTGACAAACACCCTTATGCACCGATGCGCCAGGGCCATCCAGAATTCACAGTTGTCTCTGAAAAAAAAATCCAGAATTCACAGGGAGTATCACAAATGGTACAGCTCTGCAAACCTGTGATCTGAATCAGGAAAACAAGCAGGCAAACACCGAGAAGGCTGATCTCCGTTACCTACCGTACAACATGGAAACACAACACCAGCAGAATCTACAGAACCAAAAATGGCAGCTATATCACACCGCCAACGCAATCCGTCTCTTCATTTAAAAGGTACAAGTAGTGGTCCTCGAGGGGACGGTCCTGCGGCAGCGCGTCCTGCTCTCTTGCTACGTGCGAGGCGGACTCCTTGAACCTCTGCAGGCGCACTCTGCTGTACGCGTCGATGTTCCGTTGCGAGATCAGGAAGAGCTCCACCTCCGTGACGAACCGCGCTGTCCGTCCGAGAAGGAACGGCCTAGCAGCATCCGACAGCAAACTCCTGAACTCTTCCCTTGTAAGTTCGGGGGAGGCCTGCTTTGAGGCGTGCAGTTTTTCTTGCGCTTTCATGAAGGACTCGATCAGGCCGTGGATGTGGTAAACTATGGCCTCGACATTTTCGTCCTGTGGAAATAAGTCCTCTAACATAAGTTACCATTAATAAAAATCTACAAGCGTTGCACTACTATGTGCCCTGGAATGTGCATGATCAGCCTGCTCTTTTTGCTTTCGGCCATGATGAATAAGGGTAAAACATGCATTACAGTTAAGCACCAGGTGGATGTTTTATATGCATTATCCTTTTAAACAAACTAGGATGGCCTAGTCTGTAATCATGGATAAGGATAAAACATGCATTACAGTTAAGCACCAGGTGGATGTTTTATATGCATCATCTTTTTAAACAAACTAGGCTGGCCTACTGTGTAATCATGGATAAGGATAAAACATGCATTACAGTTAAGCACCAGCTGAATGTCTTAGGGCGCGCTTGGTATAGGTGTAATTCAATACAGGGGTGTAAAATTTACAATTTTATCTTACTGGGCATGAGTGTTTTCCGGCTGAAAATTAAACCGGTGGGTGGAGGTGTGTATTTGTTTTACACGTGTATTCTGCAGAAAAACGGGCAATCCAAGCAGGGCCGTACATGCATTATGTTCTCAAACAAGCTAGGTTGGCCTAGTGCGTAATTAAAACATGGAAGTGAAATATAGTTATGCTGAGCTATAGAATAACAATGTTACTAACGCGTAGCACTGCACCTGTGTAAGGGCCTGAATTTCCCGTCTCAACCAAGTTTCAAGCCACACATTCCTCCGAAGATACTTCCGTTGCTTCCAGTATTGAAGCACACTGGCTGTATCGTCTGAAATCTCTGCAGCAAACATCAGAGTCAGATAAAACAAGGCTTGTCGATATCTGAAATCAATTCTAAAGCTGTGAACAGAGAAGTGAATAATCCTCCAAATTAACACAATACCTCTTGTGTTATAGAACTGTGATATCAGCTCGTGTGCATCTGCAAGATGTCTGCACCATAATAAATGTGAGATCAATACACCGCACGCATTAATACTTGAATACGTTTTAGTCTATAATCAGAATAGTGACGCATGCTCAACTGCTGAATGCAAGCATGCACGGCGAGATTGATACCGACCTCTTCCCCTGGTCCTGCTCTATGCAATACCGCGTAAATGATTTGCCATCGAAAGCATGAAGGATGGATACACTCTTTGTCTGCAAGCATCACAAGGATACAATATCATCAGGACCAAGTTTGTCTCAGACAAAACAATATCTGCTCAAGTCTGTAGATATAGTTCATTGCGCTAACCAACAGAAAACGGTACAGAGATGAATATAATACGGGCGCGTGCTTAATCAATTTTGCTTCTCAGCAGCACATTAAACCAATGAAACTTAGAACTGCCTTCTCCCTATATGATTTAATGGGCATGTTCTCTCGCACCATGCATTGCGATATGATAGGAAGTTAAAGTGAGCAAATGTGTACAAAATGGTGCTAGAAAAACCACCTGCCATTGGAGAAGCAACGGAATGTGTATAAAATGGTGCTAGAAAAACCAGCTGCCATCGGAGAGCAAATGTGTACTGCGTATAAAATTGCATGGTCTCACCTTGCAAAGGGGGCATTTCACGGAGGACAAAGGCTCTTCATGCTTGCTCGCCACAATGCTCACCCACTGGGTTATGCACTCGTAACAGAACGAATCTGAAGAATTCAGTACAGTTTGGTCAGAAATGGGTCTCGAACCACACGAATCCTCCTCCTCCCCCCCCCCCCCCCCCCCCCCCCCCCAAAAAAAAAGAAAGCCTGAGTTCCTGCCTACAGCGTGCTTCCCCCCTCTAGTACTTCTGCTATAAGTAATTCGAGAACAAAAACAATCTGGAGCTGAAGCTGAGTTCGCGGTCAATTTGTGCGCGGGGGTTGGGGGAAGGAGCAGGAAGAGGCGACTCACGCAGGCAGGTGTCGAGGTAGGCCTCGTCTTCAAAGCCCTCGAGGCAGATGGGGCAAGCGCATACGACCGACGCCGCCGGGCCTCCGCAGCCACCGCCGGAGGGGGACGCGGGCGCGGCGGCGGAGGAAGTGGAGGCGGCCGCCGCCATGTCCGGAACTCTGAGACGGATCGGCATCGCCCAAGTAAAAAAAAACAGGGGAAGAAGTGAAAGAAGCCACCGGGCGCGGGTCGGCTCCCATCTGAGCCGTCCGTCCGCGATCGGACGGTCGCGCCACGGAGCAGGGACCCAACCAGATTAGGACCCGGGTTAATTAAATTAAACCGCTAAGGGGCGGCTAATCCCGCGCGTAATCACCCATCTGTCAGCCACAGTAATCTCGCGCTAATCACGCTTACTTGCGCCATTATAAGAAGCCCCTCGCCTCACGTCGCGTCCGCCACGCTCCTCTCTCTCTCTGCCCTCTCTCGCCTGCTTTACCATCCGGTTGTTGCGGCGGCGGCGGCGGCGGCGGCGATGGCGGCGGAGGACGTGGAGTTCGTGGACTACGAGAGGGGCGAGGACGAGGATGACGAGGGGATGGAGGACGAGGAGGACGGGGAGGTCTCGGCCCGCGCGCTCCCCGTGCCCCACATCGTCGTCGCCCCCGCCGTGCCGCGCACCAGCAGGGGGCGCTTCGTCGGCCGCAGCCGCTCCGTCATCGCCTCCACCCGCGACCGCTTCGACTCCATCCCCTTCGCCGGCAGCTCCGCGCACGGCGGCCCGCAGCGCTGTGAGAAACCCTCGCCCGACCCCCTCCTCTTTTTGTCTGGGCGTGATCCCTAGGTTTGGAGTCTCCGGGTGCGGGTCCGCGATGTTTGATGCTAGTTCGTGTGTCGTTTTGGGTCGGTTTCGTTAGGAATCCCGCGGAAAGTTTGCGGGCTAGGGTTTATGATTGGTGATTTCATTTTCGTGAGGGTTTATGTTTTTTTGTTTGTTATATGTGAGAGGGCGTGCAGTACTGCTGTTCGATGTAATGAGAGGTACTGCGTATGTTGATTGAATTTCGACATTGCTTGAACAACCAGTACTGTTTCGTGTTACATTTCAGACTAACTGTCGAAATTAAGTTTCTTCCTTTTGCCTGTATTGTTGTATGCTTCTATGAAGTTCCAAATGTATCATCATAATGTAGTGCTGTGTTGTATATGATTGTTCATGCCGAGAACTACCCTTTTCCAGTATTGTTCCTCTGCAGGTTTGGTAGGTGTGGTTATGTGTCATGCATGTCTTTGCTAGGATCAGACTGTTATAGTGAAATGCTTCTGTATAAAGAAAAGAAAATGTGATCACAGTGAATGGATTATGTACACTAGTTAGAGCATTGGTGTGAATTGCTGGTGAGAGGGATCCACATTGTGGGGTGATGCTTAGGCCCTGTTCGGTTTTCCTCCGCTCCGCAACTCTGCTCCTGGAGCTGGCGGAGCTGAGGGAACAGGTGCTCCTCAGATCCCCGGTTTTCACGGAGCGGGAGGATTGCCGAACAGGCACTTAGTGTCCTTTTGACAAAATAAATAAATTAGAATGGCATGGCTCTGTTTGCTTGACCATATTTTTATTGGTACAGTAGGCTAGTAGCCTCTAGGAGCGTACATGATAGGTCCTATCAGAAACTTCATGATTTGCAGGAAATGCCAAATGCCATATTAGGATGAGGCATTTGAAATGCTGCAAATGTAGGATACCAAAAGTGGGTTTTATGACCGTTATATTATACTAAACTGCATTTTCTAGCTACAGCCATGTATGCCTCCTTTTGATATTGTGGTCGAAAGATAAAAATTAGAATGTTTTAGAAGGAGAAGGCAGGATCAGAGAATTTTAACTGAACGGTTTGGTGAACAAACATATCATGAACTTCCAGCTAAGTCTAATTTGTCAAGACACATATTTGAATAATGTCTCCCTTGCATTTACAGTCTTCACCCTCTTCATTTGTTGTGGGCTGTGCCTTATAATGTAGTTTAGCATTATTATGCTTATTTTCCTTGCTGGTGTTACTTAATTGTTCTATGCTAAATAATGTAGCTGGTAACCTTTCAAACTTTTAGTGTTTTCTTGAACCCTAAAGATTTAGCACATCAAAACATTGAGACGTGACAGAACTGAAACAGAAGAGGGATGTGCATCTGAACAAATTTTATATGGCTGCTGTTTATTTTGTTTACCACCATGCTTCTTGTATGACAGCTCATGGCATTCTGTTTACATTGGTCATATACTACTAGGTAAGCAATTGTCGCCCCAGTAGTGCAAAATGATTTGCCTCACGATTTTATGCACCGAGGGATATCCAACCATGCAGTCATGTCTGTTCCTGCTAGTTCCAGGTTACTTGCATGCTAGTTTTCCATAGTCTAATAAAAAGTTTAATCCAGCATCGGTAACAACCATCTACAGATGTGCCTGATCACTAGCTCTGGTTTCTGTTTCATGCTAATCTATGTGGTTATCCCAACCTGGCTTTGTAGTATTATTTGCTGTTATAGTGACTTGCCAACTTCTTGTGCATATATTGTTCCTTTTGACAATTTTGTGGCATTAGTAATGGAGAACTCTGTTACCTTGTAGCAATTGAAGGATGGATACTACTTGTCTCCGGAGTCAAAGAAGATGCAGAAGAAAGTGATTTGTACGATGCTTTTGCTGAGTTTGGTGAGGTCAAGGACTTGCATCTTAATCTGGAACGCCGCACTGGATATGGCAAGGTAAATTTGCTAGTCTTACAAAAATAAAGAAGGTTCCTTCTTTGCTGGTGGTGCAATACTGGATGAGCCACATGGATAGCAAATGTGCTGATTGGTACTTGAAGCTATGCTTACCTCTTACTGGTTTATACTAAATTATGTCTTGAAGTGGTCCTGTTTAGGTACTAGGATCAATGGGAATGGGTGAACTCCTGCAACTTCGTGATCAGAAAATCTAAAGGACATGAAATTGCTTGATTTTTCAAGTTCTTGAATACAAAGTCAGCTTCTAAGCTTTACTATCTATACTTTCATTTTTAGCCACGCCTTTTTCTAATCACAAATTTGTGCAAGTATCACGGGGTGTGACAGGCAGTTCTGTCGAAATAAGCACCAAGAGTTTTCCAAGAATTGCATTGGTCCAAGATTAGTGTGTATGCATACGTCTAAGTGAAAACAATATTTAGGATTGCCGTAAAATGTGTTCTCTTGAGATGAGATCCTATAAGCAAGTAATAGTTTTAGTGTAGAGAACTGGTTCTAGGTGGTTGCCTGCTATGTACCCTTAGTTCTGGTGTTATGATAAATGGACTGTAGTGATATGCACTGGTCGAAATTATTGTTTACATATCCAACTGGCGATTATGCCAAATATGTCCCTTCTGTTTGTGAAGCTCTCTAATTTCTGTTCGCACCTCTGTTTCTCTGTTCAACAGGGATATGCATTGGTTGAATATGGAAGTTTTGAGGAAGCACAAACTGCAATCAGAAGCATGAATGGGACAGAGCTGTTAACAAAGACTATCCATGTTGATTGGGCATTCAACAGAGGTCCTATACAGAAGGTCACAAGTGCAGGGTGAGAACTAAACATGTTTTGTCCTGCATTTTCTCTGGTTGCTAAATCTTTATGCCAGTTTGATGTGATACTTCATTTGGGCCACATGCTTGTTACTGCTAGCGTCTTTTGTGTGTGTTCTGTATTTACATTCTATAGTTGATTTGTGTTATGATATTTGTCCTTACCATTGCCCTGTCCTGAAATTCGTGCAAGCTAGACCTATTATTTTTCATTTGCTCGCCACTACACAACAATAGTACTTTCTTCTGTAAACCTAATAACCTCAAAGATAATAATGCGATTAAATGGTCCTTCCTGGAGATGGTTCAGTATTAGTTTACCTGTATCACATTTGGTTTGGTGGACTGAAATGCTTGGTAATTCGGTATTTCTAGTTTTCCTCAGTTTACATTGTTGGGATTAGATACGTCTATCTTCTCATGTGTTCATGATTATGTGTAGATTGCAAATGACTACACGTGTTTCAGTAATCACCCTAGGCTAAATGTATGAAAAAGGAAATAATAAAGATTGTAAATCCAAACTCCCACCTATTTCCTGCCTGCTGGTCCCAAATACAAAGGACACCACATTCACCTATTAAAGATTTAAAGCTAATGCTATCGCGTGATCTGAACTGTAGATAAGACAATGCTTTTACCTCCCCTAGATGTCATGTCCATCTTTGCAACTTTTGCCATCATCCTTTATATTTATCAAGTGGAGGTCTGTGTTGTGTAAAGTGGAATTCACACTAGTGTTGATGTTGTTCTCTTCTAATTTGTCTCTGCAACCTACTGACTGGTTTTCCTTGCTCCCAGGCCAGCACAGCGACGGTCCAGGACTCCGCCTCGCAGGCTTGCTGCCATGACATACTGAGAGGGAGCTGCTAGGCCTGCAATCTTGGGCTAGTCTTGTCAGTGTTTTTTGGTACAAGTGGTCAGGAATTTGCTATGTCATAGATTTTAGTCATAACCGTTGTCTTCCAGCAGTAAGCGGTAACCGAACAATGAACCGAGTATGGTCCAGAAACTGAGTCCTGATTCTACTATCCTTGCTCCACCTGTACTGAGCTTGTTCAGCGGCTTCGCTTCCAAACCTTGATATGGAATGCATGATGCAAATTGGATGGATCGGGCTGTTTTGTCTGTCTGAAGCAGCGCATCCATCCTTTATTAGATGATCACAAGAGGCGGGTTAACCACATCCATTTCTGAGTTGGCCAATTCATTTTCTGAACCTGTTTGGCCCAGTGGGCGTTTCGGCGAGGTCCTGTGAATCGAGATCGTGGCAGCAGCGGAACGTCTCATTGCATCCACCACCAACCTGTTACCGTGCCACCGTCAGAATTTAATCGCCTGCCGATAAGTTGCCCCAGAGCGCTCTGGCAAGAGGGGCAAAAGTACGTTGTGGTTGAGCTGAGTGAGACAATAGTATACTGGATGGAAAATCATGGTGCACTCTGTAAAGTGAATGAAGAGGAAATCAAACATGTTTGAGGTTCCAGACATGCTGGGCATACATTGCCTTTGTGTGCAGTGCGGGCCGGGCTGAGCTGCAGGGTGCGCCCATGGGGATACACATGATGAGTTGCCATCGCCGGACCACTCCTCTCTCCAAGGTCCGTACGTCTCTGCGTGCCCCCACCCCCACCCCACATGATCTCAGGTCATTTTCCTTCCCCGGTACCGGCGTCCCAAGGACGTTTGGTCAGTCAGCTCCACTGCTGAAGCTGAAGGTGAAGGTGAAGGGGATGTCGTCAAGGGAGATCCACCGCTACTCGTGTTTCTGCTTTCAGCCCAGGTGGTCCTCCCTCCTATCCACAAACACACAGGGTTCAGGTGGTCCTCGTACATATCTACCTATGGCCTATCCATTTGGGAGCCAACTGCGAAGTGTACATGACCATCAGTGCTGGTAGACGACGGCGACGACGACGACCCATCCCATGTTAGTACCCTGTTTGTTTTGATGGAAACTGATCATGTCTGTGGGCGTTGGGTAACATGCCAAATTGATGTTGCCAAGCGGACAGCACCCCGCGCACGCACGAACGCACGCATATATGCCCACTGGGGCACTGTCCGAGAGCACTGTTGCAAGTTCGGCGGATCCATCCCATCTGGCTCAGCTGGCTCCCGTCTTCACCTTGGGAGCCGATAGTAGCCAATAGGCCCCCGACGTGACAAGAGTGGCGCGAGCACACGCCCTCTAGCTTCTAGATCCCGATCGTCCTCATCTTGGCGTTGGCGAGCCGGCTCCTACTTCCCCGTCGCTCTCCCTCCAGTCCCCTAGGCTAGAACCAGATAGTGCTCTCCGATTGGATTGACCTCGCCCGCCGTCCTCCCTCCGCCACCCAATGATTGCTCCGGCCACCACCACCACCACCACCGCCGAGGGTGACGTCGGCCCGTCGACGCGACCCGAATCCGCGAGGACGCGGCCGCCGTACAAAACGAATGTGCAGTGGAGGCGCCGGACCAGCATCGAGAGGGAGAGCGAGAGGGGATTCCCGATGGAATTCATTCATCAAAGCCACGGAACGGAATCGAGCAAAGCGAGAGCACCAGTGGAGCGGATGGACGTGGAGCGGTGTCGACGCCCCACGGGCTGTCCGTCGCGTCAACACCGCTCCCGGCCACCGTCTCGTCCCATCACCACCCTGCCCTGCCCTTCCCTGGCCTGGCGGCTCCCTCGCCGGATCCTGATCCTTTTTTTTTTTTTTGAAAACCGCCGGATCCTGATCCTGATAGCCCCGCACTCCGCCGGAAAAGCGCGGCCCCTTTATTTTTTCCGTGCGGATCTGTCCATGTACGTAGCGCACTCGTGATGTACTGTACCACTCATCTCCTATGCTGATTCTACATTTCTTTCTACGTTGCGATTTTTGGGGTGCATAGGCAGTCGGTCAGTCAGTCATCGGCCGTAGTCGGCGCCGAGGGTCTTCAGCGAGCGAGCGAGCCAAAAGGACAACGTGCGGCGGACCAAGACAGAGACGTGGCATCCTCGCCACGGCCACCGGCGAGTGATGCGCCGCCGTCGAAACCTCGAGGGCGTGTTCGGGTGCGAGCAAAACAATCGTGCGGTGTGTGTGTGTGTGTGTGAAATCACACACATAGAGAGAGGGGAATACTGTAGCTCGTTTGTTAACTTGTGTCTGCACGAGAGATTCTTGGGCTTTCCTTGTATCTAGCCTATTGGGCGATTTAACCATGTTTGAAAATTAATAAAGTTGTGATGATGATTTTTCCTAAAAAAAATAAAAAATCAATTTGTTTGGTTGCTTAGGCTGCACGGAGAAACACGCATGCACAAAGCTCAAAGTACCGTTCAATTTGACCTCAAAGAACACTCGAATCAACCGTTTGCTTAAAAGCAAACTCATCGCAGTGCGATTTACACTGCATGAACTGTTGTTTTGTGGGGCCACCAAACAAGTTGCATAACTTGGCCCAGAGCATGTATACCCTCGGCTCTATCAAGCCAGGTTATCAAGAAACGCAAAAAGTGAAACGAGAACCCAATATGCCCCCAATACTCTTGCTTTGACTCTCATTTGTAGATAGAAAATGAGAGGAAAATCAAGAAAAAATTAAAAAACAAATTATGTAAAATTCTAGAAATGTAAAAAGCTTAAGAAAAAAGCTTAATAAACAAATTACTTAAGAAATAAGAAAAAGTGAAAGAACATAATTTTAAAGACAAATTATGTAAAATTCTAAAAATGTAAAGCTTTAGAAAATAGAAGACATGATTAGGAACATACTTGAAAATAAAGAATACAATGATTACTCATGAATGATCAATGAATATTTTATGTTTAAAAATATATTTGTAGCACTGAGATTTCATGGTAACTTATCTATGGTAAACTTTTTTTTTTGAAATGATCTTTGTGTTTGTTGTCATATTGATTCTGTAAAATATAAGTTTTTCACACATTCCCGTTGCAAAAAGATTTTGAAAGGGCATTTCCATCCCTAGATGATCTGGTGTTGATGAAAGCGTAATTTACGGTCTAACCATGTGCTTGAGCTATATATGTATATTCGGAAGTAGCAGTGGACCGTTAGGTTCCCCTCTGAAAGGAAAATAACGAAGATGGTATTTCCTTTAGGTCGTAGGAGATTGGTACTATTAAGAGAGGGCCAACATTGGAAGGTATGGATGGAATCAAAACACGTACACGAAACAATATTTCCACCCACACTACCTTCTCATCGTTTCGAGGAGATCTTCAAATTCTACCAATGCGCATGGTGTTACATACCCGATAGTACCGTGGTAGAGGGTTGTAGTGTCGCTCCGCTTGTGGGAGCAGTACTACTACTGCCTGCTGAATGCCTGTAGTACCGCACACAAGACCAACATTAATATTCCCCTGTTGGAGCGGCAACTACCGAACCAAGTATCAGACCTACTACTGAAGTGGGGTGAAACCTCACTATTTCGTCACAATATTAGAGCAGTTGTACCATGGAAGTGTCGACTATTGTACTTTAGCTTGCACTATCGTTGTCTGTAGCGGTAGAATCGCTTGGGCGTGTGTACTGCGGCTCTGTCAATGGGTCGGTAGTACTGCCCCCTTGGCCGGAAGTACCACTCCCCTATTGAAGCAGAACCACCAGACCAAGTGTTGGATAAACTACCGCAAAGGGCTCATTTCCCTCTATTTTGTCCATGGAACTAGGACGGTACTGTTACGACAATACCATCTATTTATTTTAGCCGGTACTACTGGGGTCCTAAGAGGTAGTACCACTTAGGCCTTCACAGTGATGTTAGAAGGGACCAACAGTAATATCAGGAGTGGAACAACCGCTTAGTGAAAAAATTTGCATAATGGTTGGATTTGGAGAGGACTATAAATAGAGTGTCTTCTTCCCCAAGTTGACCTACCTCTTTGCTCTCTCTCCATTGTTGCTAAAAGCTTTATTTTGCTCGATCTCCCTCCACGGCCACTAAAACTTGTTGATCTTCTAGGATTTGAGGGACACAACCTAGATCTACACTTCCACCAAAGGAAATTTGACCCCCTACTTTATCTTGTGAATCTTGTTACTTTTCGGTGTTTGGGCACCCTAGATGGAACATCACCTCTAAGCTCAAATAATTGTGGTGGGGCTTCATGGTGTTGTTGAGGTCCTCTACTTAAGTTGTGGAGATTGGCTCAACCTTGTTTGTGAAGGTTCAAGTTGCCGCTTCCAAGGGCTCACATAGTTGAATCATGACACCTTGCATTGTGCGAGGGCATGAGGAGAATAAAATGAGCCATTGTTGTGCTTGGTGAGCATCATGTCGCCACACCTCTCTAACGGAGACGTACACCCCATCCCAATGAGAGAACTTCGGGAACTACATCATCATCTCCACTTGCGGTTACTTGTTTCCTTCAGTTGTTGCAAGCTAGCTTTATTGTGTAACCTTTCTAGTTTCTTGCTGTTGATGTTGTTGTTGTTGGCACACATGTTGTCCACCTAGTTGCATATATAGAAAACCTCGATTCTTGTTGTATACCTTAAAACTAGAAGAGATATTAAAAATTGTGGGTCATCTATTCACCCCAACCCCTCTAGTCAACCATACTGATCCTTCGAGATTTTTTCCTTCTTCTGTTGACTAGGTGTCCGTGCGTGTGTCACGACATCGATCAAACCTATTTCAATGGGGGGCAAGGGAGTACATTTATGGTTCCCCTTAACACCCAAGGCCTGGGGTTCCCTCCATGCTGCCGCCTCGGTTCCCCTCTCTTCGGTCCAATGGCCTTGGTAAGAAGAGTGGAGAGCAATCTCTTCATTAATGTTAGTTCTAATAGGTCCGCATTTTTCTTATGTTTCTATTCTCTAGTGGGCATCAAAGAGGTTGTGGTGTGATAACCCACAAGTATAGGGGATCGCAACAATTTTCGATGGTAGAGTATTCAACCCAAATTTATTGATTCAACATAAGGGGAGCCAAATAATATTCTCGAGTATTCGCAGCTGAGTTGTCAATTCAACCACACCTGGAAGACTTAATATCTGCAGCAAAGTAGTATGGAAGTAACAGTAACGATGCCAAAAGTGACAGTAGCAGTTTTGTAGTGATTGTAACAGTAGCAACGGAAAAGTAACTTAGCAAAGATCAGTATGTGGAAATCTCGTAGGCAATGGATCGGTGACGGATAATTATGTCAGATGGCATTCATCATGCAACAATTATAACATAGGATGACACAGAACTAGCTCCAATTCATCAATGTAATGTAGGCATGTATTCCATATATAGTCATACGTGTTTATGGAAAAGAACTTGCATGGCATCTTTTGTCCTACCATCCCGTGGCAGCGGGGTCCTAATGGAAACTAAGGGATATTAATGCCTCCTTTTAATAGAGAACCGGAGCAAAGCATTAGCACTTAGTGAATACATGAACTCCTCAAACTATGGTAATCATCGAAAAGAATTCTAGTTATTGTCACCCTGGGGGATCGGATCATAACTCGTAATAGGTGTCTACAACTTGTAAGATAGGATCAAGAACACACATATATTCATGAAAACATAATAGGTTCAGATCTGAAATCATGGCACTCAGGCCCTAGTGGCAAGCATTAAGCATAGCAAAGTCATAGCAACATCAATCTCAAAACATAGTGGATACTAGGGATCAAACCCTAACAAAACTAACTTGATTACATGATAAATCTCATCCAACCCATCACCGTCCAGCAAGCCTACGATGGGATTACTCACGAACGGCGAAGAGCATCATGGAATTGGTGATGAAGGATGGTTGGTGATGACGATGGCATCGATTTCCCCTCTCCGGAGCCCAAAACGGACTCCAAAACTGGCCTCCCAAGGAAGAACAGGAGGTGGCGGCGGCTCCGTATCGTGAAACGCGATGAACTATTCTCCTTGATTTTTCTCTCCAATGAATAGTAATATATAGGGTTGGAATTGAGATCGGAGGAGCCACAGGGGGCCCACAAGCTTGCGAGGCATGGTTAGGGGGGTGGCCGTGCCTGGTAGGCTTGTCACCTGTGGGTGGCCCCCCTTTGGTTGATTCTTTCGTCAATATTTTTTATTAATTCCAAAAATAATCTCCATAAATTTTCAGGCCAATACGAGAACTTTGATTTGTACACAAAAATAACACCAAGGCAATTCTGCTGAAAACAACGCCAGTCCGGGTTAGTTCCATTCAAATCATGCAAATTAGAGTCCAAAACAAGGGTAAAAGAGTTTGGAAAACTGGATACGATGGAGACGTATCAACTCCCCAAAGCTTAACACATTGCTTGTCCTCAAGCCATTCAGTTGATAAACTGAAAGTGATAAAAAAACTTTTACAAACTCTGTTGATCTTGTTGTTGTAAATATGTCTAACTGATGTTCCGATTTTCAGCAAAGAATGTAGACTAACCACGTTCACAATAACATTTGGGTCTCACATTTACTCATATCAATGGCATAACCAACCAGCGAGCAATAATAATAACTCTCGGATGACAACACTTTTATCAAAACAACCATGATACAATATGATATAATGGTATCTCGCTAGCTCTTTCCGAGACCGCAAAACATAAATGCAGAGCACCCCTGAAGAACAAGGACTGACTAGACATTGTAATTCATGGTAAAAGAGATCCAGTCATACTCATACTCAATATCAATTAATAGAAAAGCATACAAATGACGGTGGTGCTCTCTAACTGGTGCTTTTTATAAGAGGGTGATGCCTCAACAAGAAAATAAATAGATAGGCCCTTCGCAGTGGGAAGCATTGATTTGCAGAGGTGCCAGAGCTCGAACTTTTAAAACATGAATGAATAACAATTTTGAGCGGTATGCTTTCATTGTCATAATAACGACCAAGAGATTTCACCATCTTCCATGTTAGATACATTATAGGCGGTTCCCAAACAGAATGATAAAGTTTTTACTCCCCCTCCACCATTCAATCACACTCCACGGCGAACCGAATCCACGAGTACCGGCCATACAAACACAGTCCTAGGGGAGTTTTATTTCATTATATTTTGATTTGATTTTGAGCATGGAACTGGGCATTACGAATACCATCCACTTTCTCGTGAATGATAGTGAATCAACACATATCGTGAGAATAACCCACCTAGCATGGAAGATATTGACCGCCCCCAGTCGCTACATGAGCAATTCGGACATACAAAGCAAAATATTACTTGAAGGTTTAGAGTTTAGCACATGCAAATTTACTTGGAACGGCAGGTGAATACCACATATAGGTAGGTATAGTGGACTCAGATGGAACAACTTTGGGTTTGAGGAATTAGATGCACAAGCAGTATTCCCGCTTAGTACAAGTGAAGGCTAGCAAAAGACTGGGGAGTGACCAACTAGAGAGTGACAACAGTCATCAACATGCTTTGAGATTAACCAACATTGAATGCAAGCATGAGTATGATATAAATCACCATGAACATAAATATCATAGAGGCTATGTTGATTTTGTTTCAACTACATGCATGAACATGTGCCAAGTCAAGCCACTTGAATCATTCAGAGGAGGATACCATCCTATCATACTACATCACAACCATTTTAATATGCATGTTGGCACTCAAGACAAACCATTATCCACTCTTAGCTAAATAAGCATGGCATGAATAACTATAATCTATATTTGTCATTGCAAATATGTTTCACCCATAATGAGCTGAATTCGGAACGATGAGCCAATCATATTTACAAAAGCAAAATAGGTCGAGTTCATACCAGCTTTTCTCCATATCATTCTTTTCATCATATATCATCATTATTGCCTTTCACTTGCACGATCGAACGGTGTGAATAGTAATAAGAGTGCACGTGCATTGGACTAAGCTGGAATATGCAAACAATAACTCAAAGGAGAAGACAAGGTAATATGGGCGGGCTGATAGATAAACAATAATGCATATGAGAGCCACTCAACATTTTCATTGTGGTCTTCTCCTTATGACCCAAAGAAATAAAATTCAAAACAAGAACGAGAAAAAACTATTTACACGGGAAAGCTTCCAACAAGCAAAAAGAAGAACGAAAAATCTTTTTTGGGTTTCATTTTAAGTGCTACAACTAAACAAACTAGAAGGTAAAGCTATAACTAATTTTTTTGAATTTTTCTCAAAGTTAATTAAACATACAAGAAGAAAGCAAAAAAAGAAATAAACTACCATGGATGGTACAATGAAAAAGTATGAACACCGACTACTAAGATGAATGTGCGAACATGAATATAAAGTTGGTGAGAAATACGTACTCTCCCAAGCTTAGGCTTTTGGCCTAAGTTGGTCTAGGGACATGGCTGGAAATAACCCTCTCATTGATAATCCCGAGGGTCTTGAGGGTTCCACTGATTGGCGAGCTCCTGCGGCTCTCATTGAAAAACTGGATCCGGATACGAATCAAAAGTTGGTGCCGGCTCAGATGCTGGGGGTTGCGTCAGACCCCAATATGTGTAAATGTCCCCAGGCATAATAGTGTACCTACCAGAATGAATATCGAACAAGTAAGAAGCAGGTAGGATAATAATCTCACAAGTACCTTGACTAAAAACTAAGTTATAAAGCAGTCTCCTATCGTCATTCTTCCTAATAACATCATGTGTACCATACTGTCATAGTCTAAATATTTCGCGGGTAGCAGCATTTCCTCTTCCTCGTCAAGCCTAAAAGGTATCTGAAAGTGTTTGGCTAGACAACATGCATAGATACCTCCGAATATGGACCTCCTTGAACGGTTTAAGTTTAACCATTGGGCCACCATAGCGCCTAGACTAAAAGTTCTATCAGCAAATAGAGCGTGGTGCATAATGGCGAGGTCGGGAGCACTAAGGCATCCACTCTCCCCACGACCAACTAAACATCTCCCCGCAAATAATGAATAATAACGTGAAACAGGAAAATGCAAACTAGCAGCTCTTGCCTCTGACACCCCTCTCTCTTCTCCTACCGTGACTGCGGCAATAAAATCTTCCATGTCCCTAGGACGTGGTTCCTTGATGCTGCCCTCATAGGGTATTTCGCAAACTTTGCAAAAATAATAAAGGCTCATTTTATTAGGCACATCATACAAATGAAATTCTACCGTAGGAGGGTCTTCCCTATAATGAAAGTGGAATTTTTGCACAAAGGTATTAGTGAGCAAGAGGTACTGGTCACACTTATCGTTGAGGAAGTCGGTGATGTTTGCCCTCTCGGCCAAATAATAGAAATCTTCATAAATCCCAACCGCCCTCAAGAATGCATCACTTGGCCATTCACATGGCCGAACTTCTACGACGCGAGGAAGATTGTACCTGGACTTGTACTTCATCTCATTTTCATCTTCTTTAGAACCCCGGCTTGACGAGCCCCTTAACAATATCCTCAACATTTCTCTTTCTCTGAAATTTTTAGTGAATCAAAATAACAGTGAATAGAACTCAACAAAACTTATAGCAACTACTCCCACAAGTGCATAGAGCCTATATCATGCATCAAAAAATACTTGGGACCATACAAATTTGACATGCAAGCTCAAGAACAAGGTCACCACAATAGCAAAAATTTGCAATATATATAGCACTAGAACAAAAAGTAATTGGACCATTGGAGGAGTCACATACCGAAGAACAATCTCCTAAAATAGTCTTGCAAAAGGAGCTTTGCACAAGGAGATCGAAAATGGCAGCAAAATGAGCTAGAACACGGGTTTGAGCAATGGTGGGATTTTTTCTGGAGGAAGACGAAGTGGATGAACTACTGGAATCAGGGACTTTGCCATCTGCTAGCTCTTTGCCGTCCGCTGGCAGACGATAAAGAGGTTGTTTGCCATTAGCTTTGGGAAAGCAGACGACAAAGAGCTGGCTGATGGCAAAGACACTATCTGCCATCAGCCAGCTCTTTGCCGTCTGCCAGCGGACGGCAAAGTTTCTTTGTCGTCCGCTAGATGACGGCAAAGAGGTGGGGTGGGGGCCAGTGGAGGCCAGTTAACTGCAACGGCCCACCCCACCTCTTCGCCGTTTGCCAGCGGACTATTCTTTGCCGTCCACTGGCAGACGGTAAAGAAAATAACTCCTAGCAGGCCGTTACCCCCCTCCTCTCTCTCTTCTCTCTCTTCTCTTTCTCTCCCGCGTCCTTTTCCCCCTTAAATTTTGCCCCGCCACCGCCCCGCCCCTCCCGCTCCGTCGCCGCGCCGCCCGCTCCTCCCGAGCTCCTCCTGAGCCGCCGGCGCTCCCGACCGTGCTGCCCCGCCAGCCCCTCGACCCGCCGCCCGAGGGCCTCGCCGCCGCGCCGCACCACCGAGCCACCGCCACGCCCGACCCGCGCTCCTCCACCTCTCCCTTGGCCTCTGCCTCGTCGTGCCTTGCTGGAGAGGCTCAAACCCGCTGGATCTCGCTGGAGTTCTAGAAGAAACCCTAGGTGAAAATCTGCTAAGTCCCCTTTTCTATTATTTTCTTGCCCTGTTCATCTTGATGTACCGCTCGATCTGTGTGTCCGTTGTGATGTGCCAATAATGAAAGTTGTAGTGTTCTCTCTGATATAAACGATGGTAGTGGTTGCATCCATGTTTGAGTTCATCTAGTTGTTCAAATCTCTGTTGCAAAGTGGCGTGTTGCTGTTAGCTGCTGTCACTGTTATATTTTGCGTTTTTGAGTTGATGTTTGCCACCAATCTAAAAGTCATATGCAATAGGTTTCTTCATGAGTTTTGTAGCCCTTCATGTCTAGTTTGATGCCATGCCATTTGTTGCCATGTTAGGATTCATATGCATGATCATATCTTGTTGCAAAGTGCGCTAGTTTCTTTTTTCTGTAACACTTAGCAGTTTTTCACTAAGTGTTGACTGTCTGTTTTAAAACTTGTCATATTGCTTGGATGATTGCCATGAATCTGTAGCTCATATGGAGATGCTCCCTTTGGATGTTTTGCTGTGCATTACTTGTAATTTAATGCCATGCCTTTGTATGCCATGTTCCTGCCCTGTAGCTTATTTAAATCTTGCTCTAAAGTATGCTCCTGAATGTTGCTGTGACAGTGATTTTTCACTAAGTCCTCTGTCTGTTATATTGTGAGGGCTACTTAACTGTTATTAGTTAGTTATTAGTTCATATTAGTTAGTATATATTAGGTAGAAAAAACTTAGATAGAAAATAAGAAAATAAAAAACCTAGAAGAAAAAAAGAAGAAAAGAAGAAGAAAAAAAGGAAAAATAAAAAAGGAAAAGAACAAATAATAATAATAATAAGAAGAAACAGAAGAAGAGGAGGAGGAGAAGAAAAAATAATAAGAAGAAGAAGAAAAAAAAAGAGGAGAGGAGG